>PVKC010006861.1:0-22434 GCA_004027635.1 Crocidura indochinensis | reverse complement strand
AAAGAGCTGCTCTGTCTAGTTCATCCCTGAACCCCTTTCATTCACCACCATATTTATACCCTAGTTCACAGACAAAAATGCAATCAGGACTCCATAATCATTACTAAAACAAGTTATCCCTTATACAATTTGAGGAACACACATTATTATCTAAACAGTTATCAAGCAGCATGTAAACTAATTGGGAAGGAGGGAAAGAAGGAAGAAAGGAAGGGAGTGAGGGTGGGGAGGGAGGGAAGAAGGGAGGGCAAATGGGAGGGAAGGAAAAGGAAGAAAAGAAGAAGTGAATGAAGGAAGGAAAGAAGTAAAGAAAGGATAAAAGGAGAAAGAAAGGAAAGGAGGGAGGGAAAGAAGAAGGGATGAAGGGAGGGACAGAGGAAGAAAGGAATAAAAAGAGGAATGGTGGAATGAAGAAGGGATGGAGGGAGGGAGGAAGAAAGTGAGGGAGGGAGGAAGAAAGGGAGGGAAAACAGAGGTAGGGAGAAAAGAAGGGAGGGAGAGAGTGTAGAAGAAAGGATACATGCAAGGCAAGCACCCTACCAGCTGTGCTACTGATCTAGCTGCTAAAGTTGCTTCTTGTCATCATTATAATTACATCTTTCTAAAATTCTCAGATAAAATATAGATGCATATATGATTTTTACTTATATCTATATTAAACTTTACTCAAATAAGGTTATTCTCACTATTTTTACTAAAGAAGCGCTTGTTCCCTAAAATTTCTATCATTGTCTTTGTCTTAAAATATACTTAATTCAAATAAATAAAAATAAAACCATTTAGGAGAAACTTAATAGAACTCCTTGTTACAATTCTCTAATTCAAGCAACCAACTCTGTATCTTTAAAAAGTTCTCAAATCTGTTGTTTCTCTTCTTAGAAAGCCAGTGATGCTTGAGGCCTCTCAAAGCAGTGTTTGGGGGCATGTGGTACAAAGATCAAACACAGGGTTTCCAGATACATTCCATCCCATGAACAGGAAATAATCTCAAATCCATTTTGTGAGTTTGTTAGCTGAGTTTGTTAATTATTTTAATCATCTCTTTTTTATTCACTTCACTCTCGTTTTTTGTTTCTTCTCAATTACTGCTAGGTTGAAAGGATCTGTATTTCTTCAAATAATTAAATGGTATCTTCTATCTCAAAGTTATCTGTTACTTCCTTGTCTCATCAACATTTTTCATGGACTACTTTTTCGGTCTTTTCCACAGATGCTGCCTTTGAGCTATCTGTCCTGTGGCTACAAGTCCAAAAATATTCATTATAACTAGTCACAAAATTAACAACAACTTATAAATACCAACACTTCCACATTATGCCTTTGAAATTCTAGACAAATTCCAGAATTTTTCATCATCAGACTTTTTCATCCCTTGAGGCTGCTATCCATTCAGTAAGTATATCCTTATTTTTATGTCAAATAGAATGAATTCAACCAATCTTATCTTAAAAGCATCGCTGTAATTTATGGTGCTTTATATAGGTAATAATAGAAGAAAAATAATCACATGAAGAAAATATGAAAACATGAAAATATAAAAATATGAAAAACAAAATTTTCATTTGTTTTTCTAAAGTCAGAAAACTAAGTGGAATCATTAAAATGAAGCTACTGATTTCATTGTAGTCTATCATAACTTTAAGAGGAAAAATAAATTTATATTTTGCCTAATATAGAAATATTATGAGTATAGATTTTTCTTTAATCTTACTGTTTGATCTACTCAGCCTGAATCAAGAAAAAAACTGCTATAGTTTTTGTTTTGTTTTTGTACTCTAAAAGATATGAAAGATACCAAAGGTGAACATTTTTAAGCCCACTTATATTCATTCTCTTCAGTTTACATAAGTCTATGTGAGCTGAAAATTAAAAGAACTAACCACATAACAGTTTAAATCAAAAGGAATTTCCACCTACACACACTTTCTAGTAGCATAACAAGTTTTAAACCCTAAAGCTAGAGACTATCTTTTCTTCTTTTGTCAACAGTACACCACGTTCTTAATATTAAGCAAATAATAATAACAAGCATTACATGATATGGACAAATAGTTCTGAGTGACTTGCCATTAAGCATAAATCTCTTTTTTTCTGTTATCTATAGAAAGTGATCCTTGGAAATTAATTTTTACACTATTATATTTAATTTCTTAATTCTTTATAAAAACAAAGACAGCAAAAGAGAGCCACAGAGAGAAGCAAGAGCATAGAGTTTATGATCACTCCGGACAAGAACTATGTGCTGATAAAATAACAAGCATGGCAAGTGAAAACCACAATATGTGTGTGTGAGTGAGTGAGAGAGAGAGGTAAAATGCCTGTCCCAGAGGCAGGTGTGGGGGGGAAGAGAGTGGGAAGGAGGGAAGAGGGCATCAGAGCTCTAGAGTGAGAAGGAAACTAGGAACATGATGACAGAAAATGTGCACTGGTGGAGGTTGTACATTGTATGACTGTAACTCAATCATGAACAACTTTAGCTGTGAAAATAAAAACTGTACTATGAACAACTTTGTAACCATAGTGTTTAAATTAAAAACTTTAAAAAGGGAGAGAGAGAGAAGAGAGCATTTAATAATATATAGGAATTTGAAGCCAGAAAGATAGCACAGTGGTAGGACATTTGCTGTGCATGCGGCCAATCCAGGACAGATGCTGGTTTGAATCCTGGCATTCCATATGGTTCCCATGCCTGCCAGGAATGATTTCTGAGGGCAGAGCTGAAAGTAACCCCTGAGCGCTGCTGGGTGGGTGTGACCCCAAAGCAAAACACATATACATATATGTATATATACATAAACATGTATATATGTGTGTATATATATATATATATGATGCGTGTGTAAATAGAAGACAAAATAAGAAGAAGGTTTGGGAAAGAAAGCATAAAGCTTTTCTTTATGGGAAATATTTAACTCACATTTTAATGTTTGAAACTTGCAAACTTTGGGTAAAATGATGGGCATTTATACTCATGCTCCAAGATGATATGAAGTATATTTATTATATATAAATATATTTATTTATATATATGAATATATAGGTGCAGAGATAAGCATACATAAAATTAATATATTGATTATTAAATCGATCTTTGCAAACTGAACTAAAATATTTGTCTCTAAATGCATGTGTTTGCCTGAACTACATTTTAAATCTTCACATTAAACCATTACATTATAAAATAATACCTATCTGCACACACTTAAGATATTTATTGATATTTGCTTACTGTGAGACTACTCAGTTCAAACTATGGCTTTGTTCACCTTCTCTTTATTTATTCAGTTGTTTTAAATATTAAAGTTAACTAGAAATTCTGTGAATGATTTAACTTATCTTCTTGACCATAAACAAATTCAAAGAGCAACTTTTGGAAAATGTTGGGGCAAAACAGCCCCAAGTCCCACATTGTTTCTAAACTGAAGTTAAGGAGATTTTTCTCCAACAGGCATTGAATCACTTTAATAATGACTCTTAGGCTGCTCTACTCCACCTTCAAATGTAGCTAGTAAATTCAGCTTTACTACGGTACTATAAAAATGCGAAAGAACCATAATAGCATCTAAAAAAGAGCTGTTGGCACTACATTAGTTTAGAGTAAACCCTAAACTGAATACTAATGCAAAATTTAATGATAGTTTGCTTAGTTGCCAAAAGAGTTACAATAATTATTTTGCCATAATTTGTAAATTATCTTAGAGGCATCTGAGATTATTACTGTGTAGGATTCAAAATAAGTCCCCAAAGTGTTATTGTTCTCAAGGCCCTTTTTTCAAAATAAATAAATCAGCAGCATACTACCTCCATTGCAACATTGTCCTCTGATTAGAATTTGGCTTGTGAGTAAAGAAATGGTAAAAGAGAGCATTCTGCTTTGGTAGGTCAGTTTCCCTGACTGGCATCTAGCATGGATCCTCCTTACACCAAATATCAACCTATAGTGAATACCGTTATTGTTGAATTCCAGGTCATGAAACACAAATAGAACTAACAGTTATACTTCGCCTTTCCTTTCCATGACCACATATTCAGAGTTGAAAAATAAACCAAGATCAAATTTAGATATATTGTTTGAAAATAGCAAAGATGAAACACACCAGTGACAGACAAAAACCCTGATTTTTAGAGTAAGCTTTTGCCTTTCCTGAAATGCCTAGCTCAGGCAGTGTATTTTTATGCCTCCAGATACTGGCATGTTTCATTTTATATTTAAGATTATGACACACCAACTTATTTGAAATTTTTTAAATCTTCCACTGTGCATGTTTCAAGTGCTTCATGACTATCACTGATAATTGAGCAATTAACTTGGAATTACTGAATGTGCTGTGATGGCACAATATGTAGTAAGTGACATGAAAGAATATAGTACAGACTTGGTACCGTGAAAAAAAGTAATAAAGGGTAAAAGAGGCTATAATGGTAATAATAGTACTGAGTAAGTTATAATAGTCCCAGGTCTGGATGGTTTAATGGTGCCAGTAAAACGGTTTAATGAAATAAGTCTACAGTATTTCAAACTCTTTAGAGATATTTGTTCAGGGCTACAGAAAGGAATCATCTTTCTAACTGGTCTTATTATACTCAGGGGTTGATCCAAACAATAAGCCTGGGAGTTTTATTAGACGACATACACAAAATAATTAAGTTAAAAATTAGAAGGGAGGAAATGGAGATGAAGGAGCACAGTGGGTAGGTACTTGCTTTGCACATAGCCAACCTGGGTTTGATCCCCGGTACTATATTCCACAGAGCCAGGAATACGACTTGAGCTTAGTTGGGTATAGCCCAAAAATGAAAGAGGGAATTACAGAGGTTAGGGCACATGTGTGCCTGAGCTAAATTCAAGCCCCTGTACAGCATGGCCTTCTGAACCTCATAGCAAATGACCCTGGAGATACCCTGAACCCATCCAGATGAGCCTAGTGGCTTCCATCACTGCAGAGTACAAACAGTACAATATCCTAAGACCTCAACATTGAACCACAAGTCTCCTTGGCCAAATATCATTAAAAGTAGTCCAAGGGTCACCTTCTACCTCCTCCCCACAAAATCTTCGCAGGGATATTCTTAAGAAATACAAACTTGAAAAAATTATTATATAAACATATGTGTATATATCATTTTTAACATATGGGATGCATCCTGGGAATGGGTGGAGGGAGGACAACATTGGTGGGGGAACGCCCCTGATTCAATATCACTATATACCTAAAATATTACTGTGAAAGATTTGTAATCCATTTTGATTAAAATAATAGAAAAATGCGGAAGAAAAAAAGAATAGATAGGGCAAAGAACCTTAAAGCAAAATATAACCATAAGGGGTCAGGGTGATAGCATAGTGGCTAGGGCATTTGCCTTTCACAAGGCTGACCCAAGTTTGATCCCTGGCATTTCATATATCCCCCCCCCCCCCCCCCCCCCGGGAGCCTGCAAGGAGTGATTTCTGGTTGTTGTTTTTGTTTTTGTTTATTATTTCTTTTTTGGTTTTTGGGTCACACCCGGCAGTGCTTGGGGGTTACTCCTGGCTCTATGCTCAGAAATCTCCCCCAGAAGGCTCAAGGGACCATATGGGATGCCTGGATTCGAACCACCATCCTTTCGCATGCAAGATAAATGCCCTACCTCCATGCTATCTCTCCGACCCCAAGGAGTGATTTATGAATGCAGAACCAGGAGTAACTCCTGAGCACCACCAGATGTGGCGATAATAATAATAATAAAAATAAATAATAATGATAATTAAAGATAGCCTTAAGAGAGAGCTGGAGCGAAAGCAGTGGATAGAATGTTTGCCTTGAATGTTGCATGGGATCTAGATTCAACCCCCAATATTCCATATGGGTCCCCTAAGTCTACCAAGAGTGATTTCTGTGCACAGAGCTAGGAGCAACCCCTGAGTATCACCAGGTGTGCCCCCAAAAAATGTAATCAAGCTATTGTGAACATATTTGTAAATAAAAAGCTATGATAAATGGCATAGCTTCAAGTGGCAAGGATAAAGGGCTGTAGCGGCAGTAAAGCATATAGCTGACCCAGGTTCAACTCCTGGCATCAAGCCTTACCAAGAGTGACCCCTGAATACTCAAGAGGAAGCCCTGAGTATCATCAGGTGTGGCAAAATAAGGGGGAAGGGGTGGAGGGAGTGGAGAGATAGTACAGCGGTAGGCCATTTGCCATGCAAGCAGCGGACCTGGGACAGATCCAGGTTCAATTCCCAGCATCCATCTGGTCCCCTGAGCCTGCCAGGAGCGATTTCTGAGCTCAGAGCCAGGGGTAACCCTGAGCAATGTCAGGTGTGACACAAAAACCAAAAAAAAAATAAATAAAAATGAATGAATGAATGAATTATAGCCAGGGAAGCAAATCCAGGAAACCTAAATTTACATCAATATCAAATGAAGGTTTGCAAGAAATAACCACACACGTATTTAGTCAGAGAAAGAAAAGAGATTGATTGAAACTATCGCAAGTTAAAGATAAAATTAAAACAAAAATTTCCCAAAATCAAATTAATATTTCTCCAAAACAATGTTGGAAATTAAAAATAATTCAAGTTATTCTTTCAGGTATAAACTAAAAAGAGAAGGTGAAGGGAGCAAAACAAGTAAGTATTTGAGGGCAGTAATATATAAAATGTAAATGCTTAAAATTTAATGGATATACATACACATTCAGACTATCAAACTACTTTCAATTAAACTAGATTTCTGGCCACAGTTCACAAATGTATATAAGCTGTGTGTATTAATGTAGATACTTCAAATGTCAGTATATCTCTAATTAACATGAGCACACAACTGTAAAACTGAGAAGGCACAATTTTAAATTCCTTACATTCCCAGCATTAATGCTTTCATGGGGTAGCTCCCGTTGTCATGGAAAATGGCATTCAAGCCCTATTTGTGGATTTTCACAGCTCATCTTTTTTATTTACCTGCTCTATGTCAAGATTAGCCTAGAATAATATTTTTTTAAAGATAATGCAGTTAGACCTACTTGTCCTTAAAATCACAGATGTTCTCACTGAGGAAGCTTCATTTTGAGTTTGAAATAGATTTCTTTCTTTAAAACACAGAAAAAGAGATGGATTTTTGATATTCTTTTTATTTCGCAAAGATCTTTGCCAAAGAAATTAAGGCAAAGCATGATGTGGCAGTTTTAATATGCAGGAATATAAAAAAATATCCAGGAGGAACAAATTATTCAGGAATACAAGGAAATTAAATGGTAGAAGGCTTTCTAATATTTTTCCTCAACTTTCACAACTTCAACTTTTCCAAAATATTTGTATGACAATCAAAAAGAAACTGGTTCAGTGAGCAAAAATCAACAAGAGAGAAAGAACTAAGATTCTCTGTGAGAAGATAATAATGTATTAGGGATAAACACTGAACTTATACCATGAATTTTTTAGCTGTGACTTCTGCTATTTTGCAGAAATAATAATAATAATAATAATAATAATTTCTACTCAGTTTGCAGAAATTTTTTAAAATTCTGCTGACTTATGTCCATGAAAGAAAATATTGTACGAAATTTGATATTTTTCCACTTTTTTCTTTCTAGTCTTTCATTTTTACTGTAGTTTATATAACACAGTTACAATTGTCTTAACATTGGTGATTTTGATGTACAAGTTTCTGTACCTTCACCACCACCAAAGTGCCAAAGAGACTATTATGATTGCTGCTTTGAGAATGAGGTTAAGCAGTAACCATTTCTTGTACCAGTGAGTAAAATTGAGACCTTTGGAAATAGTTGTTATTAGAGACCATAAGCAAGAACAAAATTTTATCCTTTTTTTTTTAGCTTTCAATACTACAGATTTTTAGGGGCTCAGTTGCACAACTCTGTATGTATATAAAATACATCATACCAAAGTTCTAGCATCGCCCCACTGTCAAACTAACCTCTCTACTTGTTTATTTCTCTCCATTTCTATTTCACTCTAGTAGCCTAACTACCATTATTTTCATCCAGTCTAAAAAGTTTTGTTGTTGGGCCCAGAGAGATAGCACAGCGGTGTTTGCCTTGCAAGCAGCCGATCCAGGACCAAAGATGGTTGGTTTGAATCCCGGTGTCCCATATGGTCCCCCGTGCCTGCCAGGTATTTCTGAGCAGACAGTCAGGAGTAACCTCTGAGCATTGCCGGGTGTGGCCCAAAAACCAAAAAAAAAAAAAAAAAAATTTTTTTTTTTTTTTTTTTTTTTTTTTTTTTGGTTTTTGGGTCACACAGGGCAGTTTTGTTGTCTTTTACCAATTCTTTTTTATTATCTATATTCCAGGTATGAATGAAAGCATCTGGTAACTCTCTATTACTCTCCTACTCACTTCACTTAGCATAATTTTATAAAGGGAAATCATTCATTGTCAAATTACTTTTTTTAAAAGGAGCATCCTGAAAATATATAACATCTAAAGATATGTGACATTATGTTTAGTTACTTCATGTTTCCCTGTTAAACACAATGATTAAAACCATATAATTGGGGACTCCCAAGGAGTACTCAGGAGGTCTGCAGGGCCCTATCAGCAATTCCCTGTTGTCCAAGCTAACAGTTCCATGCAGAGGCCTGAGGATGTGGCGCTTCTCAGTTCTGATTGTACAGAGGATACCCAGGGTCCCCCAGATGTGATAAGAACTTCCAGGGCCACACCTGTGTTGAAGAAGTTCTGCAAAGCTACACCTGGCTAAACCTGAAGGTACCATGTGCTGCTGGGCATCAAATTGGGCCTGGTACTTGATAGAAATGTGTCCTAACTGCTGTACTATCTCAGTTCCTACAAGATTATTCTTTAAATAGAGATAACGGATTAATTGAAAACTAGATCTTCTCATACAAGGCTTATATTGGGAGGGAAAAAAAAAACATGGTATGCTTTTATTTTTAAAGTGACAGAAATAGTGAGTAAGAAGCTTTAAACTCTAAAAAGACAACCATTTTCTTTCACAGTTTTCCCCACTTTTGACCTAGGTAGTAGATGTAAATGGGTAAGATTCCAATCGGTTCTCACACACTGTTTGGTGTCCTCCATTCATTATGGATGTGCAAAACAATATCCCACCTTCTTATCTCACAGGCTGGCTTCTGCACACCTTACTTAGTAACCTTCCCATAGCCTTGAGGTATAACTTTCTGCCTTAGATCACATAGCAAATGAGTAGTTTCAGGGCATGGAAAGAAGGTTCCTAAAAGAAGCCATTCTCACTAATCTCATTTATCTGTTCTCTGGTCAAACTAGATAAATATTTCTATTGCTTGCATAGCCTCCTCACTCAGTATAAGTGGTGGGAAAATGCAGAATACCTGAAAGAAATGGGAACTCAAGCATTCTGCATGCCATATTAATTTTTACTAATTTATCTTAATCCTTGAATCCTGCTCCATTCCTTTAAAGAAGGTTCCACAGCCAGGACATAGCCCTAGAAAGAAACTTAAGACCACTGACCAAAGGAACAACAAAGTTCATGCTTTAAATAAGGACATGAAAAGTCTCAAAACTGAAAAAGTATTTCCTTAGGCCTGTGTGATTAGTTTAACTTCTGCTTAAATGATCAAAATCTGACTAGAAGTTTTTTTGTTTTTGTTTTTAAGTTGAACACCAGAAATAACCATGTGAAAACTATATCCACAATGTCCCTTCTATTTTTATCCTCTCTCTTTGTTAGGTCACAAGAAAAATCTCAGCTAACTATATCCCCTCTACGCAAAGCAAAGCAAGCCTATTTATGTCTTGGAGTAGGGAGGAGGGCTGCAACAGAAGTGAAGAATTCTGGAAACAGTTTTTTGATGATGAGAAATGTAAGCTAAATGAAAGTTACCTTGGTTGAAATGTAATGATTACCTTATTTGTCATGTTTTTAATTTAACAAAACCTAAAAATTATTAAAGGATCTGACTAAATAATATGAAAAAATAGAAAGAAGGTAAAAGATAGGAAAAAGCAACCACGATACAATGAAATTCTAATGGAATAAGCTCGTCGCTTTGGGATCATCCTTTTTCACAAGAGTCCTTAAGAAATACATTTCCTTCTCCATCTTCTTTGCCTCTAATCCTGACTATGATAACTTCCTCAAATTGAAAGCTTATGCTTAATTCAAATGAACTGTGAGGCTTAATACTTTGTGCTTAACATTACAATTAAGCCTTCAAATAGTAAAATGTTAATTGATATATTCATAAAAATAAGTTATTCATTCTCAAAGCATTAATAATATACAAAATGAATTAAACTAAAATATCCATATCTACTTTTTCAAGTTGGTTCAAAATGACTGCCCTAATCAATGCTATTCCAAAACATAAAAGTTATGCTGACTTGAAATAAATTTTCACTATTCACTTCTTATCTACTGAAGTGTTTAAAGTTTACTTTATAATGATTATTTCCAGTTACAGGAGACCTAACTATGAAAGTAAAGTTTCCTGCATCTTTGCTATCAAATGTATGAAGTCTTACATGCCAACATGGTACTCATTTAAATATGAACTAGCTTAAGGAGCCAGACATCATAACTCAATGATATGCATGTCTCACATATATGAGGACCTGGGTTCAGTTACTTCCCCATAAAGAAGTATTTTTAAAAGTATTTTAATTTATCATTAAAGTTCATGCCACCTTTTTCTTGATATTTAGCTTCTATTTATCTTTCTAAAGATTTTTCTCCAAAGCACCATTTAAATGAAATGGTTTTCAGGGATAATAAAAAAAAAAAAAAGACAGGAGAAAGTTCCATTTTGTTATCAACTATATATTATCTGTATATTCATTACATCTGTCTTTAATTTTCAGCATGATTTCATATACTGACAACTCTGTGAATTCTTATTATTTCATAATTTTATTATAATCGCATCCATAATACTTCTAAAGTTTAGGGAACTAGAAAACTTCAAGAAATCATTAGAATAAATTATGTATGTGTATATAAACTACCCCCTTGAGGTAATAAAGTCTATAATGGATCCCAATCTTGAAAGAATAAGATTTTTTTCTCAGCTATTATATATAAAGAAGTCTGCAATTGTATTCTGTCACTGAAAATCGCAACAAACTGAGGCATTTTTAACCAGCTTATTTTTCCTACACTTCTTATAAGAAAACATAAAAAATACATAACAAATTTTAATTGGCTGAAATTCATATAAAAAGGGTCTGTTTGCAAAAATAATATTTATGAGTCAATACTTACAAATGCGCACAGAAGTCAGCCCCAGCACCCAGAAATCACTGGTAAATTTCCTTTGAATTCATGAAAGTGACCTAAAAAATGAGAAAGATAAATGGAAATTAACATAACAAAGAAATTATATTTATATTACTTATTAAAGATATTAACATTCTGGAAATGTTACACTATTTCTTAGTTATATAATTGTTTTCATCATATCTAACAAGATTTTTCAAAATGATATTATCAAGCAATATTTTAGAATAAACACAACTTTAAGTGGCTACATTTTTAAGAACTTAAAAACTTGTTGCTAAAGAAGACATTTCTCCAAAATAATAAAACTCTACACTCTAGCACTTTGGCCTTGAGGGAAACACAAAAGTAAGAAAATAGAGAAGGAAAATGCCACAGCAAATAACTATCGGTTCTAGAAAAATTTATTAGGTAAAATGAATACCCCATCATATATAAATTCTTCCATTTTTCTGCTCATTCATTCAGCAAATGTAACTCTGACTGAACTGGACAATATCAATATGAAATTATCTTATGAATAAAATTAATATCATATATATAAAACAAATACAATGTTATAGGTTAATTATATATTAATTAAAATAGCTTTTTTGTCAAATCAGGGGACCAAACAATATAGCACAGAAGGTAGGGCATTTGCCTTGCATGTGGCCAACCTAGGTTCAATCCACAACATCCCATATGATTTCCCAAGAAACACCAGGAGTGATTCCTGAGTGCAGAGTTAGGAGTAACCCCTAAGTATTGTCAGGTGTGACTAAATATGTATATAAATAAATAAAACAAAAATATTTGATTTACTCCTCAAAGATTTTTTTTAAACAATCAAAAGTTCATATTAGGGACCAGATCAATAAAGGGGGTAAGACTCTTGTCTCATACTCAGTGACCTGCATTTGATTGCAGGAAATGTAAATGGTTCCCTAAACCCTGCCAGGAGTGATCCTATAGCTCATAGCCTGATGTAAGCCCTAAGCATTGTAGGGTGTTGCCCAAAACCAAAAAGAAAAAATACAAGTATAAGAACCAATTAATTTATGGAAAATACACAGAAATGTAAATTAAGAAACAATTTATGGAAAAAACACACATACAACTCTATACATGTTTAAAAAACACACAAGGTTTTTAACACTATTGTATTTATACCCAGAGACAATAGAGATGAGGGCTGGAAGAACCGGGCCATGATATAAAACTTTCCACAAAGAGTGTTGAGTGCAGTTAGAGAAATAACTATACTAACATCTATCATCACAATGGTAGTGAGTGAGAGAAATAGAATGCCTGTCTCGAATACAGGCATGGGGTGGGTGAGGAGAAGATGGAGAGCATTGTTGGTGGGATGGTTGCACTGGTGAAGGGGGTGTTCTTTTTGTGCGTGACACCAACTACAAATATGTTTGCAATCATAGTGTTTAAATAAAGATATTATTTTTTAAAAAATGTTAACACTGAGTGAGAAGACTAATCTTTGCTTGCTTACTCTTATCTTTATTATTAATGTTATTTAGCTATTTTATTCAATATATTTAATTTTCTCTAAGGCAATAGTTACTTGTAAATTTAGTATATCACTATACATTCCAAATAAGTTATCAAATCCAAGATTATTTCTTTTTATTAATCAGGGCAAGAAAACAAATATTAATATCAGTTAAAATATCTCTGAAATACAAGGCAACTTCAAATAAGTATCTGAATCACATTAAGAAACCTTAAGCATTTTTCAATGGAATAGATCAAAGGTAAATAGCAAATAAAAACACTGCCACCTCACTGTATAATTAGATTTTAAAAGCTTTCAAGTAAAATGTTTTAATCCTTCTTAAAACTGTCTCTGGGCCACACCTATATCTTTTTATAATCCTGTCCATTATCTTAATTTCGTTTAGCAAACAGGTTTAAATATTAAATGCAAAGTTGGATTAAATGACCTTCTAATTCTGAAAGTCAAAAAACTAAAGTGCTCACAAAAACATCTGCAACAAAAGTATGTCTACCTTTAGATACATTAAATCATGGTATTATGTCCTTAAAAGTCATGTTGGTCAGGGCCGGCGAGGTGGCGTTAGAGGTAAGGTGTCTGCTTTGCAAGCGCTAGCCAAGGAAGGTCTGCAGTTCGATCCCCCCGTGTCCCATATGGTCCCCCCAAGCCAAGGGCAATTTCTGAGCGCTTAGCCAGAAGTAACCCCTGAGCATCAAACGGGTGTGGGCCAAAAAGCAAACAAACAAACAAAAAAGTTATGTTGGTCGACAACAGAACCAATACCCAATCTACAACAAGCTATACACAGAGGGGACCAGTTACACTAGCAATCCAGGGGGATGGGGGGCAAAGGAGGGAGATATGGGATGCATGCTGGGAACAGGGGTAGAGGGAGGACAACACTGGTGGTGAAAATGCCCCTGATTCATTGTCACTAAGTACCTTAAATAATAGTGTGAAAGATTCGTAATCCACTTTGTTCACAATAAAAATTAAAAAAAAAGGTCATGTTGTTAATTTAAAAGTTTTGAACTCACTGATTAATTGATTTAATTGTGTTATAAAAATGAGTCAATAAGAAACTGGTTTGTTTTGTTTTGTGGGTTTTTGTTTCTTTGTTATTTTGTTTTTTATATTGAATAAAAAGGAAGTGATAATGGGTGAAAAGAAAGGGAGAAAGGGAGTAAAAGAGAGATTAAAACTATATAAATATAAAACTCTATAAATATAACACAGATATGTTGGGGCAATAAGCTCAATAGGCTAAAGCACTTTCTTTATATGCAAGAGTTGAGTTCACTTCCTGGTCTCACATGGCCCCATAAACCAGTGGTAAGCCCCAGCACTGCCAGCTCTGATGTGAGAGAAAGAGAGAGAGAGAGAGAGAGAGAGAGAGAGAGAGAGAGAGAGAGAAGAGAGAAGAGAGAGAAAAGAGAAAGAAGAGAGAGTTTAACGCAGTCACACTAAATATTTTTCTAAAGATAATTATGATACTTGGCTAGTGTTAACCAGATATCTATGTGGTCCAAATACCCCCCAATTATTGATAATTATATTAAATATTAAAAGAATAAAATTAATACATTTTAAAAATCTTTAATGCTTTATCTACAATGCCTGTAAACTGATTTGGGGAGGTGGGTTTCCATACTCAGCAGTGCCAGTGATTATTCCTAGTGGGGCTTGGATATCTTGGATATGGTGTTTGCCTTGCACACAGCCAGTCAGGAGTTTTACACCCACCCCCCAGCAACCCATATGACCGTACCTAAAGTTCTGCTAATGGAGTCAGGAGTAAACCCTGAGCACCACTGGATGTGGCCTCAAAACCAAAATAATAAATATAATAAATAATAAATAAAATAATAAAAATAATAATAATGTCATAACAGCTAATGTGACTTAGAAACACTGACTTGATTTGTGCTGAGGCACCAGTAGTTTTGACCAAAATTGCTTTGCATCCTCAATATAAATGTCAATAGAGTGAAAAGGGCAAAGAGCTATTTAGTATCATGATGAAAATAATCTTGACTTTTCAGACTCCTTGAAAGGGTCTCAGGGGTCCCTATACATTCACGGACAACATTTTGATAACTGCATATCTAGCCCAGATAGTCCACTTTGCAATTTAATATTTTCAAGCCAAAGAGATCTGGCAATATCTCATACAGTAAATACAATATTGTATATGTCAGCTTAAAGTTATCTATCTTTGTTCTTTCCAAATATAAAATGGCATTAATGTATGGGAATTATAAGAGATGGATTTTGGGGCCCGGGAGATAGCATGGAGGTAAGGCATTTGCCTTTCATGCAAAAGGTCATCGGTTAGAATCCCGGTGCCCCATATGATCCCCTGTGCCTGCCAGGAGCAATTTCTGAGCATGGAGCCAGGAGTAACCCCTGAGCACTGCCGGGTGTGACCCAAAAACCAAAAAAAAAAAAAAGAGATGGATTTTAGTTTTTTGGGCCACACCCGGTGACACTCAGGGGTTACTCCTGGCTATTTGCTCAGAAGTCGCTCCTGGCAGGCACGGGGGACCATATGGGGAACCGGGGGATCGAACCGCGGTCCGTCCTAGGTTAGCGCAGGCACCTTATCTCCAGCGCCACCGCCCGGCCCCACGAGATGGATTTTAGATTATTCTTAACAAGGATCTTAAAAGCTATGGAATAAGTTGTTCATAAAATAGAAATCTGCTAACTAGAGGTGTCAGAGTTAAAGATGATTAACTTTTTGCCTAATAAAAATTTGTAGCAAGAGAATAGGCCCATCTCTACAATTTACATATTATGGGCAACTAAAGCCTCAGGTGGGACCAGACTATGGACTAAATAACTCTGGTTATTCTCAAAATGGGGGCATGCCAAGTCTCCCCAACCCCCCCCACACACACACACATACATGTCCAAACACATATACCACCAGAAAATCCAGCACCTTCATCCACACTTGCCATCTTCCTGGCTAAAAATGGAAACGCTCTTCTACTAAGCTACAAAATAAAATAATAGCTTCTAACTCTTCCCAGGTAATCTGGTCTTGACCAAATACTCTGGAGCCTTCTTATAAGGAGTGGGAACAGAATCCCTTTCTGCCTGAAAACACAGCAGCTTAGAACCACATCACACTACATCCTATAACAGAAAAGGCCCAGCACCACAATTTAACCTCATTAAACTACCAAGACAAATTTGTTCCTACACTCTGGCTCCTGAACCACTAAAACAGCATTTTGTAGTAGTAGTAGTAGTAGTAGTAGTAGTAGTAGTAGTAGTAGTAGTAGTAGTAGTAGTAGTAGAATCACAGCATACCAATTGGGAAAGCTGCATAGAAGACAACTAAGCTCAGTGAGCCTACACAGCAATACAGAGGGCTCAACTAGCACTAGCCATACTTCTTAGACAATGACTTAAGCAACACCATTGAGAGATAGAACTATTATTTCAAATTGACCCTTATTGTTCTAAAGATTGATAATTCTATCGTTGTGTTGTAATAAACAATATGAAGCAAATTTATCTGTGCCTGCAATAGGGCAGGCTAGGTTACAAGTGGTAGGACTGGTGTTTGAACATTTAATTCCTGAAATAACTGTATATTAACAACTTGGTAAATCATGGTGTTATAATAAACATTTTAAACTGAAATACATATTTTATTTATAAAAACACACACATATATGTATATATAAAATATATATAGTATATACTTTTATATATAAAATATATAAATATTAAATATTAAATTGGATAAATATATATATTTGTACCAAAACAGCCAGGTAACTGCCTAAAAGATTTTTAAATAAAATCTGAATTCCTGGACTCTGCTGAAAAGATGCAAACTGGAATTTCCTGGCATGTGCCTAGAGTTTTTTTTTTAATTTCCAAAAGATTAGAAATAACATCAATATTGTTGCATATGGTGTTTAAGAACTATTCTCCTCTTATATCTATATTACATTTTGCTACTAACCAATTATTTCCTTTCTTCAGTCATCAATACATCTCAGCCAACATGGGATCAGAATTGCCTAAATGACACATATTTTTACAACTGTCCAAAAGGTACTGCACTCCCTCCCAAAATATCAATTCAAAATGATCTGTAAATGTTGAACATAAAGTGTCTAAATAAAAAATAAATTGGACTACTTAGAAAAAACAACTATCTTTCACATTATAAATGCATATTTTAGCTATTATCAAGAACAAATAGACTAAAAGGTTCCATATGCTATTTACAAAATTAATATGTGGGTCAATCTCCAAAACTTGTATGCTGAGGTCTTGACTATAAGAAAAAAATACAAATGCATTTATAGACAGAGAAGATAGCAAAAGGCTATTTTTTCAGAATCAAAACAATGGTCAGTGGATCAAAAAAAATATGATATTTATGTATATATGTGCATACATGCATACAAATACATAAAAAACCTGACATGACTCAGGGGACCATACATAGTGCCAGGAATTGAACTTAGGTCAGCTACATATAAAAAAAATATCCTGTACTATATCCTTCCACTGCAATGTATTTTTTAACTTTTCACTCAATAAACTTGATCTCTTTTATCTCTCCTTTCGTGTCATCTGATTTTCTTAGTAGTATCTTCCTTCATGTCATCTGCTCCTCTAAGCAAAGTATACCACTGAAATAATTCTCATTATTATGTTTTCAATGTCTTTGGTTTTCTTACAGAATTCTGGTTTCAAATATAGATGGTTTTAATTTACAAACAAAAGTCAAAAGTTTTATAACTAAAACTAGAGAAAAAGTGTTTATCAGAATAGGATACTTAAACAAATCCATCTTGGATGCTTATTAAAATAATTTATTTAAATGTTCAATTGTCTAAATTTACAGTCTATTTGGTCCCACCAAGCCTTCTAACTATAATTCTGAGAGTGTGATTTAGGAATCTATTCTAAAATATGAATCCATTTTAGAACACTATAATTCAAAAATTTCTGAGCATACAGTATAATAAATGTGTATATATACTAACAAAACTTTCTACAAAAAAATAAACATTTTATAACTATAAATAGTCTGGCTTACATGAAAGATAGTGATTTCATAATTCCAGTTTGTAATTTAAAAACAATTTTAAATATATAATTGGATTAGAAACTAGAGATAGAATTTAAATCTAAATCTACTTATTAAAATCTATCTTACTTGGGGCCTGGGAGATAGCATGGAGGTAAGGTGTTTGCCTTTCATGCAAAAGGTCATCGGTTTGAATCCCGGTGCCCCATATGGTCCCCCGTGCCTGCCAGGAGCAATTTCTGAGCATGGAGCCAGGAGTAACCCCTGAGCACTGCCGGGTGTGACCCAAAAACCAAAAAAAAAAAAAATCTATCTTACTTATTGGGGTGTGTTGTTTGGACTTAATAATCTAAGAATAGTACAATAAATTATTTAGCACTTTGATTAACATTTTCAGTGCCCACAAAGTACATACAACATGTGGATTTGGAGTTCTATGGTACAAAACAATTAAGCAAAAATCCAGATATCCAGAAACTGACCATTTGTATTTATTATAAATATTAGAATATTACAAATATAAATATATTATAAATATTAGAATAGGTGCTCGCTTCAGCAGCACATATACTAAAATTGGAACGATACAGAGAAGATTAGCATGGCCCCTGCGCAAGGATGACACGCAAATTCGTGAAGCGTTCCATAAATATTAGAATAGTTTTAACATTTTTAGAACATTATAATACTCAGAAAGAAAAAAGTATTATATCACTACTGAGTTTTTTTTTTCTCTCTAAGTCTAATCACAACAAAGAATAAAACTGAAGAACATTTAAAAATAAATCATTAGTCAGGGATTTAGCCGGTGGCAGAGTACATGCTTCTCATGAATTAGGCTCTGGGTTCAATTCTGACACCAAAAATTATAAGAATAATTGAAAATAAAGAACAATCATTTAACAAATTCTGAAAAATAAGAACAAACTTTTTAAGTCCATATATTTCATGATCCTTCTTTTTATTCTATAGAGCAAACTAATAGAAAGTGAGGAAGAAAAATTCTATGTACTTTGAACTTACAGACAGTTAAGTCAAGATAAATTTAAAGATTTAAATAGGGTTCATTTAAAAATTCAGTTTAAGAAACTTGTTACCGCTCAGTACCACTCCCTCTTAACCACAAATAATGAGTTTAGTAATGGAACTCTGTAATTTAAAGTATAAGGTAAATAACACTAAGTTACTTAGACGAAATGACACCGCCTGTTCTACAAATATGTACTCAGAATGAGCTTATAAAAACAACAGCTGCATTATCAATTGGATTAAACCCAAAACAATTTATATGAATACAGAAAATGAACATGGTCTGAACTTGCTTCATAACATGCATGTCCCCTTTATTTTTTTTAGGCATTTTCAACTCATGATAGAAACTGAAAGGTAGAGAAATGTTATAAGAGGAGAAAAAAGGGTAATAAGAGGATAATTATCTAAGAGTCCTAATTCAAACAGAAAATCCCAGTTTCTTAGTAATTCCATACTGAAAGCCAGTCAGTATGCTAAGCACTAGAAAAAGAAAAAAAGAATGAAGCAATGTTGGCAACTTCATGGATTAGACAGTAAAGTGTAAAAAATTGCTACAACATTGTGTAAAGTATTAAGAGTAGTAGAGCAAAATTGAGGCAAGAGAAATAATATATAAGATTAAGACACTTGCCTTGCATGTAGCCTGCCCAGGTTAGATTCCTGGTACTGTATAAGGTTCCCCCAAGTTCCTCCAGGTGTGATCTCTGAGCATAGAGTCAGGAGTAACTATGAGCACAACCAGATATGTCTAAATAAAGAGAGGGGGAGAAGTGAAGAGAAAAAGGAAGGAGAAAAGGTAGAAGAGAAAGAGGGAATGGGAGAGACTTAAACAAATCAGAAAGTGTTTCCTTTCTCCATTTCTCACTACGCCAGCATTGAAACATATACAAGTCACAATTTGCACATATGAGTAGTTGCTAATACTACTTACTTTTTAAAGAATGATTTAAGCTGACATGATTTTAGGATTGTGTGCTTGGCAATGCTATCCTCATCAGCACACTCAATAATTACACAATGGGAAAGTCAAACTGCCCTAGGAATGAGGCCTGCCCAGACCCAATTAGAACTTTGGCTGATGCTCACATAAATACAGACATAAGTGAAAAACCTCATATAGAGAAGTTCTGCTTATCTTTTTATTGCATATTCTTCAAAACAATTTAAAGATTTCACTGTAAATTTCAGACAAGATCTGGTCTGGCATGTGTGAGAGATTGCCTCACTTACTAAATGTAACATGTCAGGAATTAAGCAAAAAAATGTGACCCTGTTTACAGCAAGAAGACATCTACCTCAATCACATGTCCAGTTTAGATATATAGCTTTATTTTAGGTTAGGATTTCTACCTGAACTATGCTATGAAAAGAACGAATTCTATTACTAATCAGTAAATTAAAATTATACCAAAATTCATAGTCTAAATTTGACCTTGTTCAATACTGCTTTTGCAATTTCACTAATTTCACCAATAATTACAAAGCAAATTCTGTAGGCCAACCATTGTTCAACTGCATTTATTTTCTCACTGAGTTCTCCTCATTTTGTGATGAAATTACTACTTATTTCATAACTGAAAAAAGTGAATCTTAGTAATACTAAAGATTTACAAAGGTACTAAAAGTAGCATGGCATAATTCCTCTAATTTAAAATCTAGTATCCCTTCATGCCCACCCAGGACCACCAAATAAATAAATAAATAAATAATAAATAAATAAATAAATAAAATCTAGTAACCTGACCATATTTCATTTAAGTATGATTTCCTAATATTTCAGATCCATGTTCTTGCAAAACCATTTGGTTTTGATGCTAAAAATGCATTCCTACCCTGTCCATAATTCGTGAATCCTGCCATCTCTACACACTGATTCTACTTCTGTCCATCATCCATCATGGTTTTCTGGAACAAACACTACGCCAAAACCACATAGAAATCAATAATTCAACCCCTCCAGTTGAATCTTCTACATCAAAGTAGCCTCCAAGTAATTCAACTGAACATAGTAGTTCTTAAAAGCACTTAAATTATTTCCTACATATATCATATATACAAACCTACACAATTTAAAGTGGTATATTTTAATTTAAAATTTTTATTGCATAATCATTTTAATTTTAAATTATTTCAAAATTAAATATGCAAGTTTACTACTTTACAAGAAAAAGTAATTGAAATAAGCTTTTACATTTAAAATTTGTGATATGAGTATCACAAAAATTTGAAACTATGTTTATAGCATAGAAATAATGGCATGTCAATAAGCAATAGAAACTAGAAATAGATGAGCTTATAGAAGAATTTAAAATGGTATGTGATACTACAAGTTAGTGAGAAATGATAAAATATTTCATTCAATACATGGTGCTGAAAATGGACAGAAATAAATAACATTGACATCTCACTTCATGCTAAAATAAATTGAAGATGTATTTCTCTAATAGAAAAATCATAAGTTCCAAGAAAATCTAAATGACCAGTTGTATAATCTTGAAGTAAGAATTTGTTCTTTATGCATGACTTTAAAACAAAAAAAATTAGAAATTGTCTACAATAAATTTTTAATTTCAGTATAAAATAATGAAGCTTGGTGGTGGAGAGATAGCACAGCAGTAGGGTGTTTGCCTTGCACATGGCCAATCCAGGACAGACCCCAGTTGGATTCTTGGCATCCCATATGGTCACCTGAGTCTGCCAGAAGTGATTTCTGAGAGCAGAGCCAGGCATAACCCCTGAATGTTACCAGGTGTGACATCATCATCCTATTCACCATCATCATCATCATCATCATCATCGTCATCATCATCATGAAGCTAGTAGGCACAACACAAACTGAAATACATTCATTTTCTTGTTGTGGTATATCAGAAGGGAATGAGAGCGCCAACAAATCAGTTTTAAAAATATAAGAGTAAGCCACAAAATTGAAACTATTAAGTATCACAATTAATTTTATTTTTAATAATATCTTTAGTTAAGTACCATGATTGGGGATAAGCACACATGTTTGGAGTTGGGTGTTAGCTATGAAAAAAAAAAGATCACTCCCCTTCAACAGTGCAACCTTTCTACCACAAATGCCTTCCACTTCTCTCCTCCTCCACCCCCTGCCTATATTTGAGACAAGTACTCTACTTCTCTCATTCACTACCATTGACATGGTAGTTGTTAGTGTAGTTATTTCTCTAACTAGACTCACCAGTGGTGAGTGCAAAATCAATTTTAAATGTCTATTACTAAATACATATTTTATATACACTAGTTTTGATGACATTTCAATATTGCTAATGTTTTACATTAACTAGGTTAGTCATAAGATTTTTGTGGAGCAAAAACTGTGCTAGAGTGGAATAGCATTTATAATCCTAAAAGATAAAATCTTTCTGGGGCCAGACAGAGAATAAAATAGTAAAGACAGTCAATGTGGGTTTAATCATGGCAATGGACATGGTGACCAAAGCACAGCCAGAGTGATTTCTGAGTAGAGAGCCAGGAGTAAGTCCTGAGCATAACTGGGTATGACCCTCTAACAAAAGAAAACCTTTTCCAATAAAAATTCCAATAGGGAAGGAGGGAAGGAAGGAAGGAAGGAAGGAAGGAAGGAAGGAAGGAAGGAAGGAAGGA
>PVKC010006860.1:0-30392 GCA_004027635.1 Crocidura indochinensis | reverse complement strand
TCCTTCCTTTTTCTTTCTTTCTTTTGTCTTTCTTTCTCTTTTCTTTCTTTTTTTTGAGGGAAGACTCACTTTATTTCTATAGTTTGCTTAACTTTCTTAATATTATTTTTATTATAATACCATTATTCACCAACTTGTTCATTATATAGTTATTCCAGGCATTAAATATTTAAAGAACAGTTTCAGCACAGTGGGAACTTCCTTCACCAGTGTCCCCAATTTTCCAGTCAGTACCTCAGCTTACTCCCTTGCAGGCACAAACAAATTTACTTCATATTATTTTTTATAACATGGCAGCAAGTGAAATTTGCAAAACTTAGGTCAATAAACTTTAATTTGAAATAATTGATACGTCTTTCCGTGGTGTTCTAAAGTTAGTCTAAAGACTTACTGGACTGTGGTTGGTGTAAGATGAGCCTTCTCTGTTATTATTAGGGCTCACTGAGATTGTTTGGTCTTCAATAAAAATTTCCTTTCCAGAATTCATGTGATTCTACAGGGCTGACGCAGTTATGAAATTTAGAGTTGTCATCCCTGTTCAGGATTTATAGGAATGAAGAAAATATAGTGAGTGGCGTGGCAGTTCAATAAGGTTAAGTTATGAAACTGTGCACTCAATTGTTAAGGGTGTTGGGCGTAGTGGTGGGTTGCTGTGCCTTCAGCACTCATTCTGAGAAGGTCCTAGAATTTTCAGACCAGCCTTCCTAGGAAAAGTAGGCAGCCATAATTTTCCTTTGTAGTAGATGAACTGCTGGATTTTTTTTCCTGGGAAGATAGAGGGTGTGTCTTGAGGCTGAGGTTTTTGAGGATGTAAGGAAGAGATGTGAGGTGAGTTTATGGAGACTTCATGGTATAGAACCCAGAAGAGCCATTCTTTTCTTCTCATGTAACAGTAAGTAGTTGGCAATACAGTATTAGATCTGGCTGAAGAAATAGTGCAGCAGGCATGGCACTTTCTTTGAAAGTGGTTCATCCTTGTACCATTTATGGCTTCCAGAACAAGACCAGGAATGATCCCTGAGTACAGAGTTAGAGAAAGCCCTCATCATAGGACAATGATCAAAGAAAAAAGTTTATGAGTTCTTTTAATTATTTTTGTTTATTTTTATTGAGAAATGGTGCTGTAGGCTCAAAAAATTATTTTTTGTTTGTTTTTGTATTTTGGGGTGGGGAAACACCTAGCCATGCTCAGGGCATACTGCTGAATACTCAGGTATCACTTCTGGTCTTGCTTGGCTGACCACATGGGTTGCCAGAGAGAAAACTAGAATTGACTGTGGGCAAGGCAAATACTACACCACTGTATTATTTTTCTAGCCCTTATAAATAAATAGCTTTTGAAGGCAATTTTCTATAATACTACATAATTAATTTATTCTTTTTCCAGTTGGGTAGTGAAGATTTAAATCTTTCCCTCTAACTTTTATTTTTAAAATACCATGGTTACAAAGTTGTTCATGACTGGGTTTTAGTCTTACAATGTACATACATTAATCTTCACCCATATACATTTCCAGCCACCAATGTCCCTAATTTCTCTTCTATACTCCTTCTGCCTGTCTCTGGGGCAGTATGCTTATTAGCTGAACTCTTGGTGACTAGCCTGTGTTTAAAATGGCCTGTTGATTACACAAGCTGCCCACTTTACTGAAGATGCTCTTTGTCAATTAACCAGTTTTCTGAACCCCAACCTTTAGTTGGTTTGAACTCCACCTCCACTGTTTACTGCTAATAGATTTGTGCTTTGATGTGAACTCCTGTGCCCTGAAACTACCTTCTTATTCTATGCCATGGGTTGAGTTGTAAAGTAAAATCTTCCAAAGATCAAAGTATTTTTGAGAGCTCAACATATTTTGACAGTGGTTGACTGAAATATTCTATTTAACTGAAATGAATACTATTTTGTAGTCTCAGGTTTTCTAGAATGCCTAGAAATTTTTTTACTGAAAGTAAATACAAACATTAAAAAATATCTACTCTACTTTAATTTATTTGTTATGTTAGAACCAAGTCAGTCACTAGCTGTTGATTTTTCTTAGCAGTACACAGTCGTAAATTGAACTAAGTTTCTATTTTTTTCTTTTTTCTTTTCTTTTTTTTTTTTTTTTGGTTTTTGGGCCCCGCCCGGTGACGCTCAGGGGTTACTCCTGGCTATTCACTCAGAAGTTGCTCCTGGCAGGCACGGGGGACCATATGGGGAACCGGGGGATCTAACTGTGGTCCGTCCTAGGTTAGCGCAGGCACCTTATCTCCAGTGCCACCGCCCGGCCCCCTATTTTTTTTTCTATAAGATGTAACATGTCATACTCATAGTCAATGTCCTTTCTCAGTCTGATTCCTGTACACATGATCCCAAAGGCATTATACAGAAAGTACATAGATATGCCATTTAATTGTGTTCAACCATCCAACAAAACCCCCACAGGAAAACAAACAAAAAGAAACACAAAACAAAACAAATAAGTTAGAGTTGAAGAGTCAGAGTATGAGCATATGTGCTAATACTACTTCTGTGACCCTTCTACCTAATGAGGCAGAGCAAGTGTTTTCTGAGTTCTCTGATGGTTTGTGGACTGTTTCTGGGGATGGTAACATTGGTCTCAGTGGCTTTTGTTTGTATCCCTCTTAGGAATTAAATGCAATTACTTTGAGCACAGAGGCAGTTTTTCTTTATACTTAGTGTAAATTAATTCCACAAATCAGTTCTTAGCACATTAATTTACTTTAACAAGCAATATATGTCTTCTATGTATCAGGCACACATAGGGAACTGAAGATATGAGGCTTCTTAGCATTAACTCCCTGACAATGGCCTACAGATTTAATGAAGAAAGGGTAAAGTATAAGTCAATTATTTATTGATAACAGTGTGATTACAGAACTTTGGAGGTGTAGAGAAAGAGTCTCCCAATCCCACCTCACCAGTAGGACGAAGAAGCTCTTCAAGGTAATACTTAAACCAACTGTGAAAAAGAAGATGGAATTAGTAAAAAAAGTAATGGAGTAATTTCTTTTTGGGCCACACCTGGAGGCTCTTGAGGGTTACTCTTGGCTCTGCACCCAGAAATTGTTCCTAGCAGGCTTGGGGGACCATATAGGAAGACGGGGATAGAACATGGGTCTTTCCTGATCGGCCACGTAGAGGGCAAATGCTGTTTGGTTGTGATATTGCTTCGGTCCCCAAGGAATGTAGTTTGATTCCAAATATACATAGTATCATTCAACCCTGATGGATGTTGACCTGATAATCCCGTGATCTGAGCTTTGAACTTTCATTTGGGATAGTTGGAAGTAGTTCTAGGTGCTACCAGAGCAATGATAGAGATACATTCCACAAAGAAGAAAAAAATATAGAGAAAACCCAATAATGAAATGGTCACAACTCTGTCTAATTGTCCTTTTCAGCTCACCACATTTATGAGTGAAAGTAAATTTTAAGAATACTTGGAAGATTTTTTAGGATCTGAACAGAAATTAAAGTGATTTCCTTTATTTACCCAAATTTCCAATCAAAAGAAGATAATATTTTTGAAATTGCAGTAGCAAAATTCTCAAATAGTAATCTCTGGAATTATTGTGTTTAATTTGTTTTGATAAGGTAATTGCTATAACTGCAGAGTGAAGGAATTAATTCTTAGTCTGACAATTTAAAGTGTATTGCAATTATAGTATTATAAGAATATTTGTTAAGTATGAACTTCAGGCAGTGGAGAGATAGTAGACTGGGAAAGACTTTTGAAACAGACCAGAGCTTGATCCCTAGTGCCACATATAGTTTCCTGAATGCTGCTAGAATGATCCTTTATATAGAGTCAGGGGTGATCTCTGAGTACAGTTTGTGTGATCCCTGACAACCAAACAAAAAGGCCCCTCAAACCTCAATAAATATAAACGTCAATGTGTGTGCGAACTCACATGCTGCTCACATATGTGTAAAACTTTCAAATTGTCTATGTGTATATAAAATTTTCTCTCCCTAAATTAGTAGGCTGCAATCTTTAGAAGAAAAAAAGACTTTTTAATATTACAAAATTATACTCTCATTTAATTGTAGTACTTTTAACTGCAAAATATATACTATGAAAAATTATAACCCTTATATAGTGCTAAACAAATCTGGCACTGAGCATTAAGATAAAGCAATCTTGTCATTTAATTCACACAGTTGGACAATGCAGACAGTTGGGTGGTGGTTAAGTTTGTTAACTTTGTAAATCAATATGGTAAACTTTGATTGTATGATAGCCATATTAACTAAATTATGAGATAAATTAAAGAACTTACCTAAACTCTAATTGTGATCTTTTCTCATATGAGAATATTGAGGTATAAAGAGGTTGGCAACTTTTCCAAGGACAGTACAATTAGTTATAAAGGAGGAACTGAAAAAATGAGTTTATTATAAAACACTTTTTTTGGGGGGGTTTTTGGGCCACACCCGGTGACGCTCAGGGGTTACTTCTGGCTATTCGCTCAGAAGTCGCTCCTGGCAGGCACGGGGACCATATGGGGAACCGGGGATCGAACCTCGGTCCATTCTAGGTTAGCTCAGGCACCTTTTCTCCAGCGCCACCGCCTGGCTCCGATATAAAACACTTTCTATCATATATTGATATTATTTATTTAGTGTTATTAACATTTTACATCAAATATTTTGCTGTATAATATATTTACATATAGTATATGTTTTTAAATTTTGTGGGGAACCATAACAGTTAATTCTCAGGCGTTATTCCTGGTCTGTGTTTCTGAGTAGTTCTTGGCGATGTATTGGGGGCTATGTGATATTAGGGATCTATTCCAGATCTTTGACATAGAAAGTCTTGCTCAGTTTAATATGCTATATCTCTGGCCTTAATTTTTTAATATTTAAAAATTAAGATATTATTGGCATATGACACTACATAACATTCAGAAATAATGAATTAGGAATTTAATAAATTCAGAATTTATTTTTCAATAATTCTTTCATAGTAACTCATAGCTCTATTAAGTCAAAAAAATTTAAATTGTAATTTCATAATTACTTATAAATGATACTTAGTTTCTACTGCAGAGAATTTTTACCTGTTGAAGCTAAGAGAATGAAGCTCTTAGGTATTATTCTCTACAGATGAGTAGACTCTGTTTACTTGGTATCATATGATACAGAACCTGGACTACTACTGATTACGTAGTTCAAAGTGGATCTGAGTTAACATTTAACCAGGACAATATGTAGTCTTCACAGTTCTAGAACAATGTATAATGACATTTTTGAAAATTTTAAAGTGAAAAATATATCTTCTGATCCCATATATTATCTAGGTAAGCAGCCAAAATATGTTTCCCAACTGTGATTGGTAGACAACTTCTAGATTAAATGCTATGACTATATAGGCAAGTATGATTCTCAGAAAAGTAGGTGAATTATAAGATGTACTGATTGACATCTGTATCAGAAAAATAGTTTGCAGTGTCTTGCAAGATGTGAATGAATGATAGTGTCAGAATTGACTTCTTACAAGGTGGTGCTGCAAAAAGTGTCAATCTCTTAGATATGAATAATGAAGATGTTTAAGGAAGTATTTTAAGTGTAAAAATAAATTACAAATGCTAACTTATAATTGAGTCTACAATAACACTTTCGATGTCTAGAAAAAATGCACCTCAAGTTAAGTCACTGGAAAAAAATGTTACCAAGAAATTCTAACACTTCATCAGAAAGATGAAGGACCTTATTGATCTTGATAAAAATGTCATCTTGTAGTTGCAGGGATTCAAATAGACTAAATATTTCATGTAGGTCAATAAATTATCTGTGCTGGCAAAGTTATACTATTTTAGAGATGATAACCTTAAAATGAGAAAATTTTTTCAAGTTAGCATTTAATGGTGACAATTTTTCAGTGAAGATAAAGTAATCAAGTACCAGTTTTAAAGTTAGCTTTCAACATAAAATGTATGAGATGTGGATATCTTTCTACCTATATCACATTTATAATATTGAGTTGATATATGTGATCTATGACTAGAAGGTATAAAATAACTCATAAAATTAACTATTGGACATTTATTTTTAAAGTCAATTTGATTAAATCATAGTGCCCAGATATTGAGACAAACAGTTCTGGGAGTATCTTGAAAGAGTTGTGCTGAATAAGATGAATCTTTAATTAGTCTTAAAGCAAATTGTCCTCCCTAATGACATAGCACCTCATCCAATGAAACGACAGGCTTAAGGATTTCCTTCAAACTTGACCTTCATGTTTGGCTTTTACACTACATTACTGACTTTCTCAGAATCTCCAGCGTACTGTTTCATTCCCTGAATTTTGGACTCCTTATCCTCAGTTATTGCTTGGGTTAATTCCTGAAACTGGAGATTCCTCTCTCTATTGATCTATTAGTTCTGGAGTGCCCTGACCAACCAAATAAAAATTTCATTTATACCTTAAGTATATTATTATTGGAATGTTTATTTTTAATTTCAAAGTGATTACTTTGAAAAAAATCCATATTGGATAAAATGTGGGTTTATTACTTTAATATAGCATGCTTTTGTGTTGATTTGAATAACATAGTTAATGTTAGCTTCCTAACTTTTTTCATGTCTGTTGTTTTGGATTTCTTGCAATATTAACACATATCTTTTGACTATATCTACATAGATAAATATCTTCTCTTTTATATTTTTCAGGTCAAGATTTTTGATTATAGTATAGAATACATAGTTGTTAAGCCAAAAAATTTATGTCTAGAAAACATAAGGGACTGGCAATGCTAGTACAGCAGGAAGGGTATTTGCCTTGCATGTGGCTGACTGCGATTTAATTCCTGGCATCTCATCAGTCCCTTTATTACTGCCAGGAATAATTCTAGAGTAACCAGGAGTATTCCCGGAGCATTGCAGGAATGGCCTTAAAAAATAAAAAACAAAGAAAGCACATTAAAATGCATAATTTAAAGATGTCACAAAGTATCTCATAATCTTATGTTAAAAGAAAATATAGGGGCCGGTGTGGTGGCTCTAGAGGTAAGGTGCCTGTCTTGCCTGCGCTAGCCTCGGATGGTCCAAGGTTTGATCCCCTGGCGTCCCATATGGTCCCTCAGGCCAGGAGCACACAGACACAGACACAGACACACACAGACACACACAGACACACACACACACACACACACAAAATCTCTATATCAATCCTTATAAACCTTCCTTTACCTTAGCTTTTGCTTTCTGTTTCTAATACAAACGAATATTTTCTTATCTCCTGTGTGTTGACTGTTAAGCTAGGATTAAATTGCTGCCAACTGGGAGAGAACACACAACACTGCCCGGCCCCCATACAACAGGCTCTCTGGAAAGAATTCTCTAAGGCATCTCTCCAGGCTTTTTACTTCTAGAGGCAAAGCTTTTAGCAGATGCAGAGTGCTGCCATCAATCTGCTGGTACTATTTCTACAACAGCATAACCATACCATTCCTCACTGACCATTGTTCCACTATTCCTGTTTAGTTTATATAGACCAAAACTACTGTCTGGGGTAAGATATTTTTTAGAGAAAGCCATAGGGCATAATTAATCCACCACCATGATTTCAGGTTGCTAATACCCAAATAAAATAGTTTTTTTTCTTTTGAAAAATATTTTAATTTAAAGAATCATGATGGACAAAGTTATTGAAAATTGAGTTTTAAGCATATCATATTTCAACATCAAATTCACCACCAGTGTCAATTCCCTCCACCATTGTTCCCCTACTCCATCATCCCTTACTTCTACCCTTCCAATTTCTACCTGCCACCTTGAGATGCACATTATAAAATTTTATGGTTGTAGCTTAGAGCTCATGGTTTCAATGTTGTTTTTCTTTCTGTAGTTATCTCTCTCTTTTATTTTTTGGTCACATTGGACTATGTTCATCAATCACTTCTGTCTTTACACAGAGGAAGTAATTCTGCATGGGTTCTAGGGAATATATAGAATGGTGCAATTGGATCTGGGTTGGCTGCATGCAAGGCAAGTGTCATACCCACTGTCCTATCTCTCTAGTCTCTGTTTTTACTATTGTTGAGCCTGAGCTTGGATATATATATATATATATATAGCTGTGCCACTTTCTCATATTACCAATATAACTGAAGTGTTGACTCCTGATCCTCTGTTTCTTTCCTTCCTCATCTTTCTTTCATTCTCTGTCATCCTTTTTATGATTTGGGGTCAAAGCATTTTTAGGCATTTTAGACATTTTTCCCTTACTATATTTCCACATACAATTATTATAAATACTGCAGGTAAATAAGGCCATCTGGTGTTTTTTTTTTTTATTCTGACTTATTTAACATGATATTTTCCAGTTTCAACCAGATTGCAGCAAATTGTATTATTTGTTCCTTGTAGTTATGTGGTATTTACTTGTGCATATATGTCACATTTTTATAATCCTTTCACCCATCATTGGGTATTTAGGCTTATTCCATATCTTAGCTATGGAACTAAGAGCAGCAATGTCTCATGCTGTGTATACAACCTTTTATATGAATATTTTAAAATCCTGGGGGTATACCTAAAAATGGAATTTCTGGGTTATATGGTGTTGGATATACAAACAGCCAGGAAATAAATACACTTAGCTAGGAAGATGATAGTCTGAAGAGAGGGGTGGAAAAGGTGATTTAAGGACCTTTAATGAAAAATTGCTGGAATTGGCAAGGAATATGTTATTGGTGAGCTTCCTGTATTTACTCTCCTATCTGCCATCTTTACTAGAATAAGACAATTCAGAGACCTTAGTACTATCTGCCCCAGGACACTCTATGTAAAAAGTTTATTCAAGTCAGATTAGCATAGATAGCAGATATCTATGAAAGATTCTTCCACTGTGTATTATTTCTAAACAATAAAAACTGTATTTGGAGGACTGTCATAACTCTTAGTCCATGAGGCTGTGAACTTCCTACCCCATGATCTTCTCTCCTATATCTGTCTTGTTTTCTTAATTTTTATAGGCCCCAGCTTCAGGTTCAGACCCATTCAACCTGGGCTGGTCCCTAAAAACGTTCAGTTAAATTCTATATTTACTAAAGACTCTATACCATCAACCTGTTTTTATTACAATAACACTTGTCTTTTAAATTAAGCAGTCATCAACCAGGCTCTAACATCATCAGTATTAAGAAAACACAATAAAAGACTTTCTAGACTCAGATATATGATGATTATCAGGAGAAGAGGAGGTAGGGGAAGTCAATTTGATAGGGGTTAATAAAGAGACTTGACAGTATTAAGGTACTCATATACAGTCATAAAGTTTTAATATATTTATAGTTGGAAATTAACAAAATTTTATTTTAAAAGTATAACTTTTAGTATAATTCTATGATAGTCTCTTTACAATGGGACACAATTGAGTTGCTAATAATTATTTATCAATTAATTAATTTATTTTGAGAGGCCATACCTGGCGGTACTCAGGGGTTAGTCCTGGCTTTGCAGTCAGGCTGCTTAAGGGGCCACATCGTGTGTTGAGGATTGAAGATGCAAGGCCAGCCATATGCAAGGCAAAATGATCTTCCCATTGTACTATTGCTCTAGTTCCCAAAGTTCTACAAATTTTATTATTTTAAATATCCATTTCCTTTATTTATAAGACACTCTACTATTGCTTATATTTGGCTAAAGTCATACACTTAATTGTAGTACTTTCTCGGGAGGTAGCTTTGATTGCAAAGTTGGGGATTATGGGTATTTCAATCCACATTTTAACCAAATAGCTCTTTTGTATCAAAAGGGTGATTGGAGAGCTGCTGGTAGAAGCAGGGCCAGTAATAAATCTTTTTTTTTTTCCGTTTTTGGGCCACATCCAGTGACGCTCAGGGGTTACCCCTGGCTATGCGCTCAGAAGACGCTCCTGGCTTGGGGGACCATGTGGGACACAGGGGGATCGAACCGCGGTCCATCCAAGGCTAGAGGAGGCAAGGTAGGGACCTTACCTCTAGCGCCACCGCCCAGTCCCCAGTAATGTCTTATTGCTCCTTGGAAAGAATTCATATGGCATTACGTAATCATGAGAAACATGATTTGCTAATCCTTGGTCTTTTTCTCTTTATGAGAGTGGTGAATTTTGTGTCTGTCAAACTCCAGCATTTTCAAATAAAATACATGCTATAGTTGTCTTCAATCCCTTATATCCTAGAAGACTCTTGAGTTCCATTGACCTTTATAGAGGTTGAAGAGATTTACTCCTCATAGATCATGCCAACATCCATAAAAAGCTTGAGATAATTACAGAAGAGACTGAGACTCTGTTTCCCATAACAGGAAGTGTAATATCTTTCAGGTGAATGTTAACTAGGAGTAGCACAGACCTTTGACCAATGATGGTTTCAAAAGCTGTATTTGCTTCCTTTGGCACCTGTACAGTACCTTCTAGGACTTTCTGCCCTGGTGCAAGAATTTTTAATTTTAAGTGAATTGACTTTTTGCTCCATTATAATACATTTCTTGGACACTTGGGTTGTTTCCAGAATCTGGCTATTGTGAATAGTGCTTCAATGAATATAGAAGTGCAGATATTTTGTGTGTGTGTGTGTGGGGGGGGTAATTTTGTTTTTGTTTTTGAAATAAATTAAAAAAATTGAAATTTCTGGGTCTCATGGAAGCTCAATTTCTAGTTTCTTGAGGAATGTCCATATCGTTTTCCTTTTTTGTTTTTGCTTTTGGGCCACACTCAGCGATGCTCTGATATTATTCCTGACTCTGCTCAGATATGGCTTCTGGCAGGCACAGGGGACCATATGGGACGCCAGGATTTGAACCACTATTGGTCCTGGGTCAGCGCTTGCAAGGCAAACACCCTATCACTGTGCTATCTCTCTGGTCCATATTGTTTTCCAAAAAGGCTAGCCCAATTCCTATGAGCAGTAAATGAGGATCTCCTTTACCTGCATTTTTTTAACCAACATCGGCTGTCGTTATTTTTTATGTATGCCAATTTCATAGAGTTGTTGAATTCTGTATCCTTTTCTGTCTTTTCACTTTTGTAAACCTTTGAGAAAAAAATAGCTCTTGCCAGATATCACCTTTTTGTGATTAAACCCTAAGAGAGGATAGAAACCTTCACTAGCAAAACTCACAGTTTGGCTTTACTATACCCAAGTTTCTACTAAAAGAAATTTTAAGACTCATGAAACAATTTGAGACTTAACCCAAGTAGAATTTGAGTTGACATTTTTGTTTTGTTTTGTTTTGTTTTGGGCCACACCCGGTGACGCTCAGGGGTTACTCCTGGCTATTCGCTCAGAAGTCGCTCCTGGCAGGCACGGGGGACCATATGGGGAACCGGGGGATCGAACCGCGGTCCGTCCTAGGTTAGCGCAGGCACCTTGCCTCCAGCGCCACCGCCCAGCCCCTTGAGTTGACTTTTGTTTCAGACCAAGCCAGAGGCAACTGGAATAAAACTATAATAGAGTTATTGGTGGTGGCTTGTGACGTTAGAGCAGTGACAGTATCGGTTTAGATAGAGGACAAATTCCCCCTGAGAATTTATTAATCCCTGAAATTTTATTCTATGTATTGAGTTTCACTAAACATACTTAAGATATAAGAATAGCTATAATCCCTATAATTTATACCCCTTTTAAATGCATCACTTAATTCGAGGAAGTGGTGATTTTAATTGCTGAGGGAGAACTATATATGAAGTAATAAGATAGGATAAGTACTCTTCAATATGGTTCCCTAGCATGCTTTTTGCTTGGAGTCTTTTGGGAAAATTCAAGACTCACTTTCTTTTTGCATATTTTCTTGGGTTATTTCTTTTTTCCTTAGCATTCCTTATTGCCATTGATTCCTAAGGAGAGAGATATGTTATATAAAAACTTAGGGTTGTTATTAAAACTTTGCAATTTACTCAGCCTGAATACTAACAAAGTATGTTTCTAGGACTTGACTTACCATGAAACACTTGCTTTGGCCTCGGGAGGAGAAATTCATGGCTATTTATGTGCCCAAGTGCTTCTTATTGTCTATCTGAATTCAGGAACCCCAGGAGAAATGCCAGTTAATATAAAGCTACTATTCTGAGCAATCTAAAGAACTGGGAAAAAGCAGAGGGAGATCTTTTTTGGATTCATCCCAGTAGGATTAAATATGTTAGTGGTATTTAATGGCATCTCCTTTGAATAAATGACTTTTGGATGGATTCCTAACTTTGTTACTCACTAACTCTTTGACTTTGGGAAGTATTTTTAACTTTTCTGCTCTATTCCTTGATTTCTTATCCTTAAAGTCTCATCATAGTATTCATTCCATAGGTGTTAGCAGATTACATGGATGGATTTGTAACTCCCAAAGTAAATTATTCCTTGAATACTCAGTGACTAAATTCTTTTTATATCAAATTTATAGTGGCATTTGAGGGTTTGGCAAGGATATCAGATTCTTCTTCCAGGGATGTTGCTGAGAAAGCATATCTGTACAAGTATAACTTTATATTTTTTCAGTAATTGAGAAACATGTAAGTCTTATTCTTCCTATAACTCAAAGCAACTCAGTTCCAGAAGTTTTCCTTCTTTCCTTTAAGGTAGAATATTTAATTATAATCGAAAGATTATTTTCATTATGCAACTCTACTAAATCTATGAAATATATCTGAATTTTAGGTTTTTTTTTCTACTTATGTGTTCTCTTCTCCCCAAGATAGGTTTTGAGCAGTGAGTAGGTGAGTACATAGGGCTATAGAGAGATTGGGTTCAGTGACTTCTATTGAATGTTCGAGACCATTTTTTACATTAACTCCAGATTTCATCATTCTTGTCCTCCTCTGTTATCTGAACCATTGCCCACCCCCTTTAAAAAAATTTGGAAGAGACTGCTTATCAACTGATCTTCAACTAGATTATTGATCTATTCCCATTTAAATCTATACTTTACAACTTGTTTTCCAGGGTAACTTGTTGTCTCAGGGTAATTCCCTGGGAGACTCCTACCAAGGAGAAATTGCTGTTGCCATTGCATTCTACCAGAGCCACAAGGTTTTGTTTGTATAGCATTTCTTTGACTTTCAAGATAGAGGAACTAACTTCAGTTCCCTGCATTCCCTTACTATTTTATAATAAACTTTTAAGATAACTTTTCTAGTCAGTTCCACAGTCCATAAAAAGCATAATTTTTTTTATCATACAAGTGAAAAATTGTCCCGATGTCTTACTTTTCTTTATCCGATGGCTAATACTATAAAATGCTTTAGAGCAGGAGCTGAACAAACTATAATCTATGGAACAAATCTGACCACTGTTCATTTTTATAATACTCATTTTATTGGAACTCAGCCAAGCTTATATGTACATATATAAGATTGATTCTGTGCTATAGTGCAGAGTTGAATGGTTTTGAAGGAGATCTTAAGGTTCACAAAGCCTAAATTATTTACTATGGTTATTAATTATGTATGATTTGCTAGTTCTTCAGTGTCTGATCTTATCTTTTGAGTGAAGATATTTTGAAATTTCTGAAAAATCCATTAATAACTTAAGGGTCTTATTTTGTGAATGATAGCACCTGTTTCGTGTCATCTGTGCTGGCTGTGGTTATCTTTGTTCCAGACCTTAAGTTAAAAAAAGAGGCCTAAGGCTTCCTCATAAAGCTCTAAGTACTGTACTCCAAAGGATGGAAGTCCATGGGACATAATAATAACTTCTTAAGAGAAAAACCTCTAAGTGTAGAATCTCAGTAGTGTTTTGTCATCATTCATTTATTTTTTTTACTCACTTATTCAATCATCATATACATTTATTTTTAGCACTACCTGCCAGTCTTTTTACTGGTACCAAGAATATAAACACTAACATAAAACATTTCTCTGATCTCAAGAAAAGGAGAGACTATTGAAACTGCATGAAAAATATAGTCTAGGTTATTCATAGCTTATCACTTTGTAGCTGTATCAGGCACACTTTTAGAGAGTAAACTAGGATAATGTTGAGATATTACTGATATTCTATAAATGTTCATTCCTAGTAAAACAGTAATTTTTTATTGAACATCTTTAAATGGAAGAAGTAAGTCAGGCTAAGAAATTTAGGATGTTTCCCTTTTGTCATCTGACTCTGTACTTTGATATCTCTGACACACTTTCTAGCCATAAAAAGTCCACTTAAATCTGGTGGGTAAATTGATTGGAAATGGAGGAGACTCAAAATGGAAGAAAATGTGTTTATAATCTGATGTTTTACTCATACAGTTTTAATTAAATTATTATAATATGAATTATCCTAGTCTGCATTTCATGAATAATAGGCCAGATCCAAAAATGCTATCCATGGTATTAAAAGCATATGTGGAGAGTCCCAAAGTCTAGAAATCTGTGCCAAAGGGCCAGTTTTCTTTGGATGAATTTATAGCCCCATGCTTAGAGAAGCTCTTTAAAATACCTACATCTCATTCTCCCCAGGATTTTGAATTTTCTTGCATGTCTCCATTGGAACACATACTAAATCTTTAATAAAAATTTCTTTCCAATGTCTTCTTAAGTTATTTTCTGTGGTGAAGTTATTGTAGGTTACTTATGTAAAGTGAAGAGAGGAATATACCTTGAGAGGAGGAATTTCAATCCTGTTAGAGCAATTTCATTCACTTCAGAAAATGCATGGGAAAATTAGGACTAGGAAAGTCTGCCATGAGCAGCTACATGACTCATGGTAGGGTGCCTGCATCCTACCTTTTTCTCTTAGTAGTCATCAGGATAAGTCCACATGATCTACATGGTGAAGAAACTTGTATCCACCACGAGTTTATGGGGGATTCTTGGAACATAGACTGGAGTAAGGAATTTGTACTTTTTTGGAAGCAAGTAGTTTTATTGAACAAAACTTGCTTAGAATGCTTTGAGAGTATAAAAAGAGGGAACATATGTGTTTAAAAGAGTAAGTAGGCTTCTCTAGAGTGTAAACAAGCAAGCAAAGAGAAATAAAGACAAGATAGCAATATAAAATATGTGTTCAAGGGGGAAAGAAGCTTGAAGAGCAAGCCAAATAGGCTTGGTCCTCTGCCCAGGTCAGCGGCAGAGGTCTGTCATTTTTGTATGATTACATTCCTCACAGAAAAAATATTTTGGAAAGACATAAATAGTGAATAAAGTTACTTGAGAAATGAGAGGAGAGAAAGTCAAGTATACACCTTAAATGGAGAAGTGGAGATGTTGGCAACAACACTAACATGATATGGTGACAGAGACATGGGGGACAACTCCAACCAACTAAGATAGAGAAGCATATACGGTATTTTCTGCTATATAAGATGACTGAGTGTATAAGACAACCCTTTACTTTTCCTGTTAAAATATAGGGTTTGGGCTATATTTGTCATATAAGACTACCTCTTTTTTAACACACACCAAATGGAAATTAAAAAACCTAAGAGAAAAAGAGTAGAACCCTCAAAGGTTAACAGTGTATATTTAATAAAGCTAGACTTTATGTTTAATAAAGTCTAGACTTTTGTCATGGGTAAGGATGGCTCCAAATTGGAAATGAGTAGATCTAAAGCTGTGTGTTCTGGAATAACAGAAGAACTGAATGTCACCAGGGTAGTGTGCTGGAAAGGTGGAAGCATCAAATAGTAGTTCTATGTTCATCCCAGAAAGGATATGATAGACATTCCAAATTTTTTTTTCCTTGCTGCTCAAGGAAAGCAATATGAAAACTGTTTATTTCAAAGAGCTGCAACAATCAGTTTACATGTGTCATTTGTAGTGAGTGACTGTGATTATTTAATTGTGATCTACATTGAGAGCAGGGAGAGGGGGCTCCTCCAAGAGCAGCTGGCTGGGGTGCAGTGATTAATAAGATAGCTAGAGAGAGACAGAGCGCCTCCTCCTTGTTCCATAGACAGAGCACTGGAAAGCCACATACCCAGCAGCTGGATGAGATGTGGCTCTCGGTAACTCAGTTCCTCCGTGTGCCCTGAAAGATGAATCAGGTCAAGCAGAGGACTGAGTGATGACGCCTGGCAGCTAAATGGGATGAGGGGGTAAAAGTGGGGAGGATCACTCCTCCCTGAAGATGGAGTAACTTTCAGCATGCTGTATGGCAGCATATAAGACGACCCCGACTTCTAAAAAGGTTTTCATGGGTTCAAAAATCGTCTTATAGTGGAAAATATGGTAACATTTTATTCGCAAAATTAGTTTTTTATAAAGATTTTCCAAACTACTCTCAAAAGTCTTTTGCTACATATTATCAAGGATCAAGGTGTAGAGGTTGGAACCATTAATGGTCTTTGATACATATATATGTATTATATATACATACATATATATACATATATATGTGTATATATACATATATATATGGTCCCAAACCATATATAGGTTTGGGACCACACCTGGTCCCAAATAATGGTTGGAACCATTAATGGTCTTTGATACATACATGTATTATATATACATACATACATATATATACATGAGTATATATATACATATATATATATATATACAGGAGTAACCTCTGAGCTCCACCAGGTGTGGTCCCAAACTATATATATGTATATATGTATATACACACATATATACATATATAGTATATATATGTATTATATATACATATACACATACATATATGTATATATAATACATATATATGTATCAAAGACCATTAATGGTTTCAACCATTATTTGGAACCAGGTGTGGTCCCAAACCTATATATATATATATATATATATATATGTATATACATATATATGTATATACATATATATATATATATATATATATGTGGAGCTCAGGGGTTACTCCTGGCTCTTTGCTCATAAATCGCTCCTGGTAGGCACAGGGATGCTCGGATTCAAACCACCATTGGTCCTGGGTTGGCGCTTGCAAGGCAAAGCCCTATTGCTATGCTATCTCTCTTGAGGCTTTGAGCTTGGGTTTTTGCATCTCAAATATTCTCAAGTCTTCTCAATGCGTTCTTGAATCTCAAAGGCCTCTGTGCCTTTGGGATTATTTAGATTTTAGATAGGGACATTTTCTAATTTTCATCACAAGGGTCTTCTCTGTCTGCAACAAATGTAATAAAAAGCCTGGACCAAGAATACTTCTTAGAAAAACTCTGAGCTTTGCTTTTCTTGCAAAGATTATCACTTGACTATAACATACAGAAGTCCAGCTGGCAGAAATTTGTTCTAAGACCCTTTAAACCAAATGGAATTCAGGTATTGTTTAATGATTGCATTCATAAGGCTGGCAGAACCTCTCAACACTTTACCAGTACTGGCCTCCCCAGGCATTTTTCAACAGTGTCATGTAAGGATGGCTCCAAATTGGAAGTGAGTAGATCTAAAGCTGTGTGTTCTGGAATAACAGAAGAACTGAATGTCACCAGGGTAGTGTGCTGGAAAGGTGGAAGCATCAAATAGTAGTTCTATGTTCATCCCAGAAAAGATATGATAGACATTCCAAAACTTTTTTTTCCTTGCTGCTCAAGGAAAACAATATGAAAACTGTTTATTTCAAGGAGTTGCTAAAAGCTAGAAAAACAGTGAAGATTTATATATAAGACAATGACCAAAGATCTTCCCCCTTTTTTCCCAGCAGCATAAATTTTCTGTGATTCCAACAAAATACAAGAAAGTAATAAATGTTTTAAATATCTGTTATTGGATTGGATAGCAGCTAGGGGTTGAGTTTAATTTTGTTGAACGAAAAGCTAAAGATGAATATTTTTTAAAACATTTATGGGGCCGAAGAGATTGCATGGTGTCAGAGAGTTTGTCTTGCATGCAGAAGAATGGTTGTTCAAATCCTTGCATCCCAAATGCCCCCCCCCCCCCCCCCGAGCCTGCCAGGATCCATTTCTGAGCCAGGAGTAACCCCTGAGCGCAACTAGGTGTGACCCAAACCACCCTCCAAAATTTTAAACATAATGTCTAGTATTTATTGCAAGTGAAAAATAATTAAAGAAACTAAGATAATACATCAATTAACTGCCTATGCTTTAGACACATTTAATGATCACAGCATAAGATCAAAGAATTGATTTCACATGATAAATCAGTGATTAGTTTGTGATTTTAGTCCAGATAGGAGTATTTTTAAAGATAACATGATTCTGCTCATGAACTCTTCATATGTTTGTTTTTATGCAACACCTGTGATTCTCAGGGTGTTACTCCTGGCTCTACATTTAGAGATTATGCCTGGTGAACTTGGAGGACCATATGGCTGGCATTGTAAAGCAAGATCCATACTTTCTGTTCTATCTCTTCGCATCCCCTTCCAAGGTCTCTTGACACCTGGTAGAATTGAGTAAATAACAGGAAAATTTTCTCAAGGAAGGTCACTAAATTTTTGCAAATATCTATGACTGTAAATTGAGCATTAAATTGCATACTGGTAATTATTTCTAATGATAGGTTTCATTCCTTTCATGCTTCATTCCTTTCATCTATTATCTTAAATGCATTGTGAATTTACTATTTAAGGAAGGCAAGTTGTAGGAGACAACGAAAAAAGAAAACAATTTCTTATGAGGATATCTTATGGATTTAGATTAGGTTACCCATACTGTTAGCTAAAATATTTTAGAAAACAATGTTTGCTATCTCTGCCAACTAATAAGACATAGGGAAGTGGGCCATACTTGACTTATGAACTTGTGGTCAGGTTTATGTAACTCTGGCATAGATTAGCAAATAATTTTATTAATCTTTGTATATAATAAAATAATGACTTTCTTTAAATTTTTTATTTTTAATTAGTTGCTTTAAAAAAACCTGAGTTTTCTTTGCACACACTAACCTAGGACTGACCACTCTTCTATCCCTGGCGCCCATATGGTCCCCCAAGCCAGGAGCGATTTCTGAGTACATAGCTAGGAGTAACCCCTGAGCTTCGCTGAGTGTGGTCCCAAACCCAAAAAACAAAACCCAAAATTGAGTTGCTCCAATTTATCATTTATCAGATAACTAATGAAAACAATTTGTGAAAATATTACCAAGAAAGTTTTGAATGCCATCTTTTGTAATCTTTATGTTTTTGAAAAGAATATTTGGGAAAACATTTTATGGAAAAAATGGCTCAAAGGGTAAGGCCTTGTCCGCACTAGCTAGGATGGACTGCAGTTCGACCCCCCTGCGTCCCATGTGGTCCCACAAGCCATGAGCTATTTCTGATCACATAGTAACACCTGAGAGTGACTGGGTGTGCCCCCCCAAAACAAAGAAAATTAATATTTAAAACTATTTAATTATAAAATGTGCCAATTATTCAGTTTTTTATGGACTAGACAGGTAATTGTTAAACCCCAAACGTTTGATTTCTTATGGAGTTGCACACACTCAAAAACTTCTATACCAGATTTTTGTATATTTCATCATTAATTTTTAACATTGAACATATGTTGATTCTTCTAAATGTCAGTGTAGAAACTGATAAAAAGTACTCATATCATTTGATTAGATAAACTGATAGTGTTTTCTTATATTTTATTATTTCAAAAATATACTTAAAGGAATAAAAAATTCTATATTGACTTTCCAACTAGAACTTCCAACATTTATATGTCCAAGTAATGTAGTATTATCTTTAGATATCTGAGATATGATTGTTACTTTTAAATTCAGAATAGTAGCATTTCACAGATTTTTTTCTGCATCTGGGTTTCTAAGATAACAGCCTACTTTATACTGAATTCAAATACATCTCTAATTTGTTCTAAAGTACTTTACATTACTGCCTTCCTTATCTCCCACATTTTATGCTTTTTAAATGCATTTTTCAGCTCCCAAGTGGGGCTTCTTTTCCCTTTATAAAAGTCTCTTTATAATTTCTTGCAAAGATGGTTAGTGGAGATTAACTGCTTTAACTCTTGTTTGTAAAGTTCTTTGTCATTCCTTTAATCTGAGATAAACTCTTGAGGAAGTTTTTGGATGACAAGATTTTTTTTCCATTCAGGATTTTGAAAATATCATGCCAATCTTTTATAACCTATGTTTCTTTTGAGAAATCTGCTTATACTCTTTTGGAGTATCTTATAAGTGACTCTCTCTCTCTCTCTCTCTCTCTCTCTCTCTCTCTCTCTCTCTGTGTTTCTCTCTCATAGTGTGTCACTGAGCTTTATTCCCAACTTCTGGTATTTTTCTGCTGTTAGGTTTTTCTTTTTTTTTTTTCTATATAAATTAAAATATTTTGGTGAACAAATTTTTAGGGTTTATTTTGTTTGAAATTCATTGAGATTTTTGGATTTGAGTGTTTCTTTCCACAGTTTGAGGAAGTTTTTAACTATTATTTCTTCAAATAAAATTTCTTTCCCTGGTCTCTCTCTTCCTGGAACCTATAATAGAAAGGTTGATCCTCTTGGTACTTTCTCATAAATATCTTATATATCTTTAATTAAAATTTGACTTTTTCCTCTTACATTACTCTTTTTATGTGATTTCCACTATACTATTTTCACTCACTAATTTCATTTTGCTATTTAGCCTCTGTATTATTTTTTAATAGACTTACTATGTTCTATAGTAATACGATGTCTACTCAGTTTTTTCTCATACTCTATTGTCCTCATTAATGTTCTTTTTTACTAATATAACTTCTACTATAAGCACTATGACTGTTGCTTCTTTTTTTGGGGGGGGCACACCTGGTGTCACTCAGAGGTTACTCCTGGCTATGCACTCAGAAATTGCTCCTGGCTTTGGGGACCATATGGAATCCTGGGGTAATGAACCACATTCCTTTCTAGGCTAGCACTGGCAAAGCCTTACCACTTTTGCCACCACTCTGGCCCCTACTGTTGCTTCTTTTTGGGGTAGTTTCTATAGCTTGTTTTATTAGTTCTACCCATGATTTTTTCTTGATTTATTAGTGGGATAGGGCATAGGACAAAGGCCCAGTCTACACCTGAGTGAGCCTAGGTGGTAACCAAGAGTTCACAGTCCTGTGTGCCACTGCTGTTTAGGTGGTAGGGTCGAGCAAATATGGATGTTATGTAAAAAAATATTAGGGAAGACCTAGAAGAGTTCAAGGCCCAGGTCAAGTTGGTGATTAAAAAAATAGTCTGACTGGTTAAGGGCCAGAAGCCAAGGACCACAGGTTGTGGGACCCACTTCCTCAGTGATTCTGCTTTTGAATTTCTAAAGGAATACTTAGTACTTGTAGGACTTTCTTATTAACAGGCAAGTGAATACTAGTCAGAGCTGCATCTGATTGTGTGTCAGAAGTGAACATTCAATAGTTGTCTTTTAATTTTTTTTCTTTGGCCACACCCAGTGATGCTCAGGGATTACTCCTGACTATGCACTCAGAAATCGCTTCTGGCTTGGAGGACCACATGGGATGCCGGGGGAACCAACTGAGGTCCATTCTAGGCTAGTTCTTGCAAGGCAGATGCCTTATGACCCGCGCCACCATTTCAGCCTCTCAATGGTTATCTTTTGGCCCCAACTAGCTCATATATAAGCTGTAAATAGGTGGACCTCCTAGAAATTTGCTTTAAAGGTCTAGCTGTAAAACCAGTACATTCTAACGTGGTTTCTATTGGCATTGTCATGAGTAAAGTTAACCAATATTTGATTAAGATTAGCTTAGGGTTGGGGTAGAACCTTCTTTTCTAGGCAGAACATTCTGCTGAAGAGATCCAATTCTGGAGAGTCAAAAGTGCCATAAACGGTCTCTTCTCTCCTCCTCTCTGCTAAGCCGATCTACGGACCGGGCCCCCCCACAGTAAGATGGTCTCACTCGACCCACGTGGGAACAATCGAGCTGTGTGATTGGGGGCCCCAGAAACATAGAGATCACCACCTCGGCCATGATCCTGTCTCTTCTCTCCTCCTCTCTGCTAAGCCGATCTACGGACCGTAACCTCTCCAGGCCCCGTACCCAAAAAGCACGGCCGTTCCGCTTTGCTCCGCTGCGGTGCCTACTTTGAAACCCCTGAATTTCATACCAGCAAGGGGACTTAGGTGAATTCTGTTTATGAGTGATCGTCCTCCCACTGTAACTTTACCTTGTCCACTCTCTTTGCATCTTTGTTCTCATAATTAAAAATTAAAAAAAAAAAAAAAGTGCCATAATCATGGAATTCAAACTACCTGCAAATGGTTTAGGTGAGATATAATAATTCAGAGGTGTACTTCAGAGCCATTGCTATATGTTCAGGGTATTGACACTTGATGTTTATCTTTTCTAGCTTAGGCTGTTTTATATATATATATATATATATATATATATATATATATATATATATATATATATATATATCTTTAGAACACAATGTTCTTTTCATTTAATATTATTGAATTCATATTAATTTAATTGAATTAATCAAATTGACTTCAATTGAATATTAATATTCAATTAATTTTATTAAAATAAATAAGAGGGAGAAGGACTAACACTGGATAATCTCACTATTCTGTGGTATATAGAGAAAAACACTAGAAAAAACTGGGACTAGACAAGCAGTGAATAATTACAAACCCTTCTCTGTGGATTATAAAGCAAGGAAGGAGGAGATGATGGAAATGAAGAGGTAAACTAGAAATAACATTAATCAAGACATTAATGGAGGATTTTTTGACACTTTGGTGATGCTGCTAGAGAGGATATTCACCAGCTTCAGGTTCTTTTTATTGGCTTGTAAGATCAGTATGTTAAGCACCAAAAGTTTTCTACTATAGTTTTTGTTTAACAGCTTACAAAGATATATATATCTGTAGCTGTAGAATCAATAACTTTTGGATCCGAACTGCAACCCATATTGTGTTCCTCTTCTTCTTGCCTCTCTGTGCTTCATTCAACACTGATTCTCTTTTTTTCTTTCTCACACATCAACTACACCTTCATATAGTGGTCTGGTTTCTGAACATTATCTTATTTCTGTTCCTTAATTATATATATGTATGTATATTTATTTTTATTTTTTGGTTTTTGGACCACTCCTGGCGATGCTCAGGGATTACTCCTGGCTATGTGCTCAGGATTTGTTCCTGACTTGGGGGACCATATGGGATAACAGGGGATGGAACCACGGTCTGTTCTAGATCAGCTGGGTGCAAGACAAATGCCCTTACTGCTGCACCACCTCTCCAGACCCTTCTTAATTATATCTGTAACTGATTAGGCCCAATGATGTCTTCTAAGTAGAATAGCTAATTATAATAGCTAATTGCAAATATCAAGATGGGATGATTGTGAGAGGACCAATCATAATTAAAATTTGATTTCTACTTCCTTTGATCCCTCCCTGTTTTCTTTCTTTCATAACAATGGTAAGATGTGTTAAACTGTATGTCATGATCACAAATTTATCCCAATTTTAAATATGCTATCAAAACTATAAGAACATCAATAGTAATGCATTCATAAAATTAAAAGAAATTATTAGCAAAGGGAGAGACTCCCACAGTCTAGCCAAACAAGGTAGGCCTGGTCTGTGAGTTCCTGGAGCTTTCCAGAGCTTTCTCAGGATGGGGTGGGCTGAATCTTTGCCCTGTTGCAATGCCAGCATACAAACAAACCAGCTGTAATGCCAGGCTATTGAATCATTTTAGTTCCACATCTCCAAATTTCACAGCACTTACAGCCCAGTAGAAAATTAAATAGGAAAGCTTGCATAGAAGCTCACTAAATTTTTAAATACTTTTTATTATGAATAACATGAATTAAAAATCTTTCACAGTGATATTTAACGTTCATAATGACATTGAATAAGGTGACAACACCACCAGTGTTGTCCTCCCTCCAACCCTGTTCCCAGCATCCCCCTGTTAGAGAGCCAGGAAAGAAGATAAGACAGGACAGCGAGTTGAGAACCCAGTTGCCCTCCCTGCCAATCTGAGAGAAAAACAACCAGTCAGTAATGCAATTAGCAATCGAGATTTAATTACCTTGGCCAAGGGGTCTGACAGTCTCCAGTGGTCCATGGACCCTGAGTGCCAGACACGTACAGCTTTATATATATATATATATAAATATACATGCACACACACATATATATATAATAGAAGAAGTAAATAAAAATAAATCTTAAAAAAGTAATTGGAGAAAAATAGAGTAATACAGGAGTACCTTACATTTGGGAATAAGCAGACTCAGAGACATTATTATGGAAGTATTAAACATATAAAGAAAATATAGACTTCCACGTTGTCTTTTGAGATACTCCTGGGGGGGGCGAAATCCAGGGCACATTTTTATCACATGCCCTGGTCTTGTTGATAAATGATTTGCAGCAGAAAGGAATCAGGTAGTGTCCTTGAGCTGGGGGTCCTTCTGGAGATGAATCTGGTAGCATGCATCAGTCCACATTGGGGGGAGGTGAGAAGGACCACATAGCATGAGTCAGCAGAAGTGTTGGTCGTAGTTTCTTGCCAGGGCTAGAGGTATGGGACTGAGAGTGTGTCCTTTTTTTGTAGCTGGGCAGTGACTTATTGGGGCAGTATGTCATTCTTGGTACCTAATGGGTTAAGAAATGAGGGTAAAGAAGGTTTAATAAGGGGAGATAGTGGATCAGGATTGGGGGATGAGAGGATAGAAGGATTTGTGAAGGGGGAGGAGGGATAATAAATAAGAGGGGCTATATACACTATAGGCATCGGTTATTTACCATTGAGGTTTGTCAATCAGAGAGGAGTCCATTGTATACAAACTCATGCACACATATAAACAGATATTAGAGATCTATTCTTAAGTTGTTGTTGGAGGCCTGACCCTCATAGGATGGGTATGAGCTCTTAAGAAATACTTGAATTAAAAAGAAAAGATAAATAATTAGTGAAGATATAGATTAGGAGAGAAAGAAAGGGAAAACAGATTGGGCCAGTGTGCCAGAATTGAAAGGTTTTCCAATTTCTAGGCATTTCACCAATGACAGATTTTGCTAAGTGAAAATTTCAGGGTTAGATAGTGGCTGAACATCAGAAAAGATGAAGTCATGAGATTTTCCTATACCTGGATGCACATGGAATCTATTATGTCAGTGAAATAAGTCAGAGGGAGAGGCCCGGGAGATAGCATGGAGGTAAGGCATTTGCCTTTCATGCAAAAGGTCATCAGTTCGAATCCCGGTGTCCCATATGGTCCCCCGTGCCTGCCAGGAGCAATTTCTGAGCATGGAGCCAGGAGTAACCCCTGAGCGCACTGCCGGGGTGTGACCCAAAAACCAAAAAAAAAAAAAAAAAAACGAAATAAGTCAGAGGGAGAGAGATAGATATAGAATAATCTCCCTCATCTATGGGTTTTAAGAAAAATAAAATATATTTTTGCAATAATTCACAGAGACAAAGAGAGGAGGGCTGGAAGGTCCAGCTCATGATATGAAGCTCACTACAAAGAATGGTAAGTGCAAGTTAGAAAAGTAACTACACTGAGCACTATCATAACAACGTGAATGAATGAGGAAAGTAGAAAGCCTGTCTAGAGTACAGGTGGGGATTGGGTGGGGAGGAGAGAGATTTGGGACATTGGTGATGGGAATGTTGCACTGATGAAAGGGGAAATTCTTTACTAACTGAAACCCAAATACAATCATATTTGTAATCAAGGTGTTTAAATAAATATATTAATTAAAAAATAGTGGCTAGAGCATTTTAGCATAAGAATAGTTTCCAAGTCTAGAGTACTAAAATGAAACTCCTAACAGAGGTGTTGGGAAGAAACACTGACTGATGGCCACCTACCCGTGGAGCTCCAAAGGTGAGAGAGTGGAAGCAATGCCTCCTGGAACTGCAAAGTGGGGATGTGAGAACCATTCGAGGGAGTAGGATGCCCTGTATGGAACTTTAATGTCCTTCTCAGAGGCTTCCTGCACACCCCTCCACACCTTAGAAGAGCCCCTCCCTTGATGCAGATCAAAGTGTCCCACACAATGTCCTGCTGTTCTATGGGAGTGTCTGTGGGTCGGTTACTTGAAGACTGTTTGTAGGAAGTGGCCAGACACAGCTCCCTCATTGGGGTATGTTAGCAGGTTTTGCTGCTGTAGACATACTGATGACAATATAGAGACTTCTCTCATAGATATTCACCTATCATGCATGAATATTCAGCGGAGATACCAGAGTATTTATGTCCTTGCCAAAATCAGGAACATTTCCCCAGAATTCCTACAGTCTTAAAGCAGAAGTTCAGGGCTACAGATGCTGTGTGTTCATTTATATTTGGGCCACACCCAATCATGATCAGGGCTTACTCCTGGTTCTGGATTCAGGGATCACTTCTGGTAGGATTCAGGAAAACATATGGGGTGCTTGATATCAAACTCGGGTTAGCTGGATGCAAGGCAAAACTCTTCCTACTGTATTATTTCTCCATCCAAGTCTTTGAACGTCAGACTTTAAAGTTGGTGCTGGAATGAGTCAGCCTTAGAAGCTGTTACGATTGAGTAAATTTACTTATATGTTAGAATAATATAACTTCTGTGGAACAGAGACAGAATGCTCTGCACTGTATAAATGCACATAGACACATAAACACACAAACACACCTTGATATAGTCAGTTCTGTTAATTAAGGTAACGAGTATATGGTATCTTCTAGACAGTCCAAACTGACTAAGACAATGTCCTAGTAAAAAAAATTATTATTTGGGAGAATGCGTAAGACAAAGTAGTCATCATACAATCTAAATGTCTGGTCTAATGATACAGGAAAGTAAGAGTATATGCCTTGCATTTGGAAGTTCCAGGATTAGACCCCTCCCAGCCAAGAAAAAGAAAGAAAATACAAAAAGGAAAGTAAAAGAAAGAAGAAAGAAAAGAAAGAAAGAAAGGAAAGAGAAAACAAGGAAGGAAGAAGGAAAGAGAAAGACGAAAGAAAAAAGAAGGAAGAAAGGAATGAAGGAAGAAGAAAGAAAAAAGAGAAAGGAGGAAGGCAGGAAAAAAGAAGGAACGAAAGACCGAATGAAAGAAGAAAAGAGAGAGCGAAAGAAAACAAAGGAAGGAAGGAATTATGAATGAAAGAAAGAAACAGGAGTTGGGAGCAGTTGCACATGTGGGAGGGTGTTTGCCTTACATGTGCTAACCTAGTGTCCCATATGGTCCGCCAAGCCAGGAGCGATTTCTGAGTGCATAGTCGAGAGAGAGAGAGAGAGAGAGAGAGAGAGAGAGAGAGAGAGAGAGAGAGAGAGAGAGAGAGAAAAGTCCACTAAATTTAATGAGTGATGACAGTTAGCACAGAAGGCTCAACTAACAACTAACAACTCAGTACATCCTTGGACAATGACCTTAGTAACATCATTATGAAGCATTTGTTGTGACAAGTATTTAGAAATTGAATTGCTTAGTGTCTGCTAAGAAGATAGGCTGGGAGGTCATGGTAGAGGGTTAATTTGGTACAATGATGGAGAGAAGATCGTGCTGATTGTGGGACCAGTGCAGGAATATTGAATATCTAGAATGACTGTATTAGGAACAACTTTGTAAATCATGATAAAGTTTCAAACATTAAAAATAGATTTCTATCTTTAAAAATAAAGGGAACAGTAGGATAACTTGCTTTCAGTTATATTAATTTTCTGATCAGTTGCAATTATAGTAATATCAACACATATAAAAATATGCCAAATGAAATTAGTATATATCAATTTTTTGATGATTAAGTTTTTTTTTTTTTTTTGGTTTTTGGGTCACACCCGGCAGTGCTCAGTGGTTACTCCTGGCTCCATGCCCAGAAATTGCTCCTGGCAGGCACTGGGGACCATAAGGGGCACCGGGATTCGAACCGATGACCTTTTGCATGAAAGGTAAACGCCTTACCTCCATGCTATCTCCCGGGCCCTTGATGATTAAGTTTTATGACATATGTAATAGGCAAATCATGCACTTTTGTTGTTTGTCACATATCTGTATAAATGCCAGATAAAAGCACATGAACATGGGAAATAGTTACAAATGAAGATTCATAAAATGAATTGGACAAAACTTTAAGCAAAATTTAACTATAATAAATAATTTGTTGGCGAGGACAATCAATCTTGTAGTAAACAAGTAATAGCTTTGAAAAATGTATAAATTAAATCTGTTGTTCTTATAAACTCACCAATAATGGGAAATACATAGTATTTCAAAATTTTAGCCTAGTGCAAATTATCGAGTGTTAGAAAGTAGTTATTCTTGTATCCTCTCAGTAAACCAAGTAAACATGACTGATACTGACATTTACATAAATGGATCATGCTAACTTGGCTATTTCTGTTTCTGTTTCCATGGATACCACATTTATCCTTTGGTTGAGAATGAGACATTCAATTGATATTCTAATATCATTCATGTCCTTGTCTAGACTATCTACTTTTACTACTTACGAAAAATTTTCTTATTCATAATGTCCCTCAGATCTCATACAATTTTAGTTTATTAAAATATTCATTTAAACAGTTATCAGATGCTAATTATTTGAAACTCAATATTATTATAAATTGGACAACAGACAAGTCTATATCATTAAAATATTGATTAAATTCATTAATCTTAATATTTATTGAATTCTATTTTATGTTGAATTTAAGAAAAATTTTCAAGAAAAGTTGATTTGGATAGGACATATTTAAGCTTTACACATATTACAACTTGTGAAGGTACTTGTTTGTTTTAGGAATCCAAAATTCTAATATCTCTGTGATAAAAATGATTTGTGTGAATGTTATATTATTTAGGCTAAGTTGGCATTTTCTATGTGGGATAAATGCCAAACAGATGGTCTGTGACAATATAGTAGAAAGCAGTTGGACTGGGCTTGTTTTATATATGTGATTTTGGAAACATGCAAAAGATATTTATTATTTTGCACATTGGAAAGTGAAAACAAACATGTCAGGTATAGTCTACACACTGTATGCACCTTGGTCTTTAAATTCATTACATAAATATAATTTATAGAGCTATTTTTATATTTTTGTTTACGTAGTATTTTAACTAAATTGCTTTAAAGAAAAAGCACAAAACAAAACACCCTACATTTTAATTATTTCAACTACTTTAAAAATTATAGTAAAAATATTATAGTAAAATATATTATAAAATTTCAGAAGTAAACATTACTCTAATTTCACTTGGGGCAAGTTTCTACATAATGATATTTATTTTATATGCTGATAGTAAGTATTGCATACTGATGATAAGAAAGCAGAACACCAGTAGTTGCACTAATTTTATAAACAGGCTGTGGAGATTTGATGCACAAATTGTTTTTATAAATTCATGATTTTAGTTAGGCAATTATAAAAAATGTTAACTACAATAGTAAAAATTTTAATAGACGCTGTGTTTGAATTTCAACTAAATGCATGCACTTTCGGCAAAAGTTTTGAATTTAGGATACTTCAGAATCCTGTTTCTTATAACTTTTGTATATATAATGATAACCTATGATGTGAATTAAGAAAATGAAATAAATATTCTGAAGCAGTGGGTTCAATATGCGGCCCAGGAATCTGCTTTTGACACACATTCCCATTATTGTAGATACTAGGAATGCTATGCGAGGTACCAAAAAGACAGACCCTTCAACACAGCTCTCTGTGTTAAAATCATTATTGGCTTCGCTGTACTGAATAAAAGGCAAGGGTGCCCGCAAATAGCTAAAGATTCTCCCTAGAAGGCTATGTCCTATTTGAGAAGTAATTTAATAAGTAGTATGTTCCATTGTTCATTTCCTTAAATATCAAGTGCTTTACTCATTTTGTTAGTTGCCTGCTTTAAATAGGTGCTGGAACATTAGAAAGTGGGGAGAGAGAGAGACTGTGTTCTCTTAATTAAAGTAGTTTTAAACTTGGGCAAAATATATATAGGTGACAATGTGAGAAACTTCAACTGTTGAGTCAGATGAGAGATAATTACCAAGCACAGAGATTTTGGAAACAGTGGGGCATTAAAAAAATAAATTTTGATACAATGAGACACGTGAGCTTGTTATTTTATTGGCTTAAATATCTATTTTTTATTATTTGTAGTTGTTAAGACCACAGAGTTCTGATAGATTAAATCCTGACTTTCAGTTTTTTTTTTGTTGTTGTTGGTGGTGGTGATATTTTGTTTGTTATTTTTGTGCAGCACCCAGCAGCTCTCAGGGGTTGCTTCTGGTTCTGCGCTTAGACATTACTCTTGGCAGGCTCCGAGGACAGTCTGGATGCTAGGATCAACTGGGGTTGGCCAGGTGCAAGGCAAAATGCCTTATGCGCTGTGTAATTTCTCTGGCACCAAACCTAATTTTCATCTGTTTGAATATAATAAAATGTAAGGCAAGGTGTTCACACAGTTATTCAGGACCTAAGCTATTAGGTTCTGCCATGTAAGAAAGTAATCAACAAATAACTTCCAAGGTCATCTTGGCAATTGATGTCCTTCTGGAAGCTAAAGAACAAGAGAGATGGAGGATCCTTCAAATCCTTGCTGACTGCAGAGATATAAAACAAGAAAAAA
>PVKC010006859.1:0-30379 GCA_004027635.1 Crocidura indochinensis | reverse complement strand
CCAGAGAGATCATACAGGAGCCACTTGCACGTGGCTCTGGTGGCTGTGAACACGGTTCTAATCTGCAGTACCACGTATGGTGTGCTGAGCACTGCAGGATATGGCCTAACACCCCAGCCCCCCAAAAATCATATGTTCAAAAAATGTCACAAGAGGCTGTGGATGCAGCTCAGTGGTAAAGGGCTTGCTTTGCATGGTATAGACTTATGTTTCATCTGACACCTCAAAAAAAAAAAAAAAAAAAAGAGCTATGTATAGTGGGAGGGAAATGGACCCAGGATGCTGTGGAGGTTTTTTTTCTTTGGGGGGGGCACATCCAGTGACACTCAGGGGTTACTCCTGGCTACAGGGACCCCCACATCCATCCTGGGTCAGCTGAGTGCTAGGCAAATGGCCTACCACTGTGCTATCACTCTGGCCCACATTTGCGGGGGTGGGGGAGCTGTGGAGGTTTTGATGCTATAGGAGAAACATTTTAACTATATTTTTTATTCACTGATTTTTGGTCTTGGGGTGATGTCTGGTGGTATTCAAGTGCTACCCTGTGGTGCCATGCAATGTTGGAGACTGAACATGCAAAGCATGTGCTCCAGCCAGTTGAACTATATTTCTGGCTCTTGATGTGACTGTTTACCGTTTTCTTTTGGTTATTGAGCATTACCTGCTGATGCTCAGGGCTTATTCTTTGTTTTGTGCTCAGGGATCACTCTTGATAGTGCTCAGGGGACCATATAAAGTATGAGGGATTGAACCTAGATTGGCTGTAAGTCAGGTTAACCAAACAAGAACCCAATCCATTGTATTATCTCTCTGGCCCTGATGTGACTTTTTTTAAGTCATTGGGAGACCACCAGAGTTGTACTAGGGTTCAAGAAACTTGGACTGAACACAGGGTGTCACACATGCTAGGTTTGGACTCTACCATTTGAGCTATCTCCCCAGTCTATAAGTATCATTTTATCAGAACATTTTTTGGGGGGTTTTGGGTCATACCCGGCAGTGCTCAGGGGTTATTCCTGACTCCATGCTCAGAAATTGCTCCTGGCAGGCACGGGGGACCATATGGGGCACCGGGATTCAAACCGATGACCTTTTGCATGAAAGGCAAACGCCTTACCTCCATGCTATCTCCCGGGCCCCTTATCAGAACATTTTGCTATTCCTCCTTACAAAAATATTTGACTGCAACAGGCAAAAATGGATAGAACCTTGCGCACCTGGACAGGGTTTGGTGTGCCAAATTGATAGGCAGTAATAGTGACACTGCTGTCTGCTGGCCACCTGCTGCAGACAGGCACACAGCAGTATCCACTCCTCAGTCCTCTGTGCTGCTGCAGGACCTATAGTTGCAAGACTGGGCTCTGATCTTGGCACTTGTTGACTTTGGCAAGTTGGCAAACCTTTCTGTGCCTCAGTCTCCCCAGTTAAAAACATGAAAATGAGAACTGCTCTCATCTTACTGGGCACAGAGAAAACAAAGAGCTGGCTCACAAGAAGTGCTCAAGTTGACATCTGGCCCCAAGAACTGTGGATTAGTATTTACGGATGTGTGTGTGTGTATGTGTGTGTGAGAGAGAGAGAGAGAGTGAGTGAGAGAGAGAGAAGGTGTGTGTGTGTTTGTGTGCATGTGTGTGTGAGAGAGTGAGAGAGGGAGAGAGAGAGAAGGTGTGTGTGTGTGTGTGTGTGTGTGTGTGTGTGTGTGTGTGAGCAGCTTACCCACACGACCAGTTAGATAATGCTCTAGCGCCTGGACTCCAGCACCCTGAGCCCCTGTGGACCTTGGGCTCGGAGGAGCCCTGCACCAACAGCTAAGGGTGGCAGCTCTGTCCCCTCCGGCCCTGGCCACGCTGCTGCAATACCTGTCAGCTTCTCGGCGATGGGCTTGAACTCCTCCGGGCTGATGTGCAAGTCCCCGTCAGTGTCCAGGGAGGAGAAGAGGAAGAGGCCTTCGTTGCCCAGAGCCTTCAGGGCTGACTCCTGCTGGCAGGAAGGGGCCTCTATGACTGGGGTCTGGGCACCCAAGGGGCAGCTCCTGCCTGCCACACTCCTGCTGAGTCCCCTCAGCATCTCCCAGCCCATCAACCAACTCCATTTGTGCTGTGCCTGCCCCTTCTCATCCTCACTTCCTGCTGCCCTCCTGCCCCATCCCTGTCCACAGTCTGAGCTCCACACCAGCCTGTCCCTCCTAGTTCCCCTCCTATCTGCACAGCCACATTCATCCCAATCTTTCATCCCTCCCCCTCAGCCCTAGCGCTCCCTAGCCGCTCCTGCTTCTTCGCTTCACTCTCGGTGCTCCCCTGGCCAAGTTTCCCTTCTGATCTAGGAGTGCCAGCCTCAACGCGGGCCAGTTCCCTCTCTCTCCAAGCAACCCCCCGGGTCCTTCCAAGTGGGTCCCACCAGAGCGCCCTCTTCCTCCGTCCTCCCCGAGCACTGAACCGGCCCGGCCCAGGCACCCCGCCTCCCACTCCCGCAGCTAGAACCGGGTCCCCCCGCCTGCCCCGCCGTCCCGCAAGGCTCGGCCCTGCTGCGGGCCAGGGCGCGGCGCTTCCCCGCCGACCTGCAGCGCGGCCGCCTGGGCCTCGGCGTGGCGGGCATAGGCCCGGGCGGCGGCGGCGGCGGCGGCGGCCAGCAGGGCCCCGAGCAGCGCCAGGACGCGGGCGCGGGCGCGGGGAGGGCGCGGCGGGGACGCGGGCGGCGCGGCGGGCTCGGGGCCGGGCGTCCGGCGCTCGCCCGGCGGGCCCCGGCCCATGGCGGCGGCTGGCGGCGACTCCGGCCGGCCAGCACCGAGCGGGAGCGGCGGGCCGGCGGGCGGGCGGGGCACGGGGCGGGCCCGGGGTCCGGGCGCTTGCTTGGGCGGGGCGGCCGATGGTGTTCCGGGCCCGGCCGGGACCTGTGTGCCGCATCTGGGTCCACAGTAGCCCTGGGTCGCTGCTGACGGCATTGGGACAAGAAATGCTTGTCCGCTGGTCCCCCAAATCCCTCTTTTCTTGCATCCACTGTCCTGAAAGTGAGCCAGGCCTTTGCGTCCAAAAGGGGCCCCTCACAGCCCCAGCTTTCCTGGAAAATCTGCATAGCAAGTAGGTTCCTAAGACCGTACGTTTGCCAGAGAGATAGTACAGGAGCCTGGTGGGGGATTCCTGGGCCCTGAAGCCCAGTCTGGCCCTGTGGTTCCTCTACCTTCCGGTCCTCCTGCAGTTGAGAGATGCCCTGCTTTTAAAAAGGCCTGCCTCGGCCCGGAGAGATAGCACAGCGGCGTTTGCCTTGCAAGCAGCCGATCCAGAACCAAAGGTGGTTGTTTCGAATTCCGGTGTCCCATATGGTCCCCTGTAACTGCCAGGAGCTATTTCTGAGCAGACACACCCCTGAGCACCGCCGGGTGTGGCCCAAAAACCAAAAAAAAAAAAAAAAAAGGCCTTCTTTCCCATCCTTTCATGGTCACCTCCTTTTTGGAGGCCACACAGGCACAGGAAGCGAGCTCCTAGTTCCTCTAGGGTTCTAAAGCATCACCAATCCCCCATGGGTTGTGGGAGCACACAGGCTATGGGCTACGGGGCTGATAGTTCCTCCGGTGACTGGCCAGTGTCCTCTGCCTCTCCTCCGCTGGACCCAACCTGGCCACGAGGTGTTATTGGAGGGGCCCTGGGAATGGAGGCTGCTGGGGCTGGGGCACAGGGAGGCAGCTACTCAATGAGGTCCCTAAGATCTTGATCCTTGTTCTGTTCCCCTTGGGAGCAAGAGAGAGAACAACTGGTACCTGTAGGAGCCTGGTCCTCTCAGGGCCAGAATGCAGGGGTGCAACAAATTGGACTATGTTCTTGACTTGGTGTTGGTGTTTTCAAGCTACCCAGGATTGATGTGTTCTGTCTCAGAGGGACATGAGCCTGGGTCCCCAGCTCCCGCTACCCAGGATTGATGTGTTCTGTTTCAGAGGGACCTGAGCCTGGGTCCCCAGCTCCCGCTAAAGTCACTTCTTTTCCCATGCTGTTCCCTGGGGACTGAGCCCTCTGTTCTGTCCTTCTGTTACAAGCTGCTGTGACAGTGCTAGGCTAGGCAGGACCTGGCATGTGGCCGGTCCTCCACAGTGTTTCTGTCATGAGGGACTCTCAGGAGCTCAGGCCTTGTTGGGCACTCAGGCCTCACCTCCTCAAAGGAACTTTGAGGGCCTGACATCTGGTGCTAGTTTCCGGAGGCTTCCAACTGTGTCACCTCAACTCATTACTGCTAATGTTTGGGGACACCCTGCACACGACAGATGCTATTAGAAAACCAAATTCCGTTCTATCAGGAAGCAGAGCTAACAGAGCACAAAGCAGGTTAGGAGGGGAAGATGGATGAGCCAAGTTCCCTGGAAAATAAATGAGGGAAGTTTTCTTTGCCAGAGGACTTTTATTTATTTCATTTGTTTTTTGTTAAAGATGCAGACACAGTGCAGCGTGAGCTGCATAGGATGGAGAGTTTGACTCAGAGTCCCAAAGGGGGTGAGTTTATAACACTGGACTCAGGTCAGTAAACCTTTGGGATAACTCTTAGGGGACCCATATCTGGGAGCCACTTGGATGTGATTCCTAACCCGAGTTCAGTGCTTGCCACTTGATGCCAGTTACTCAAGAGACAAGAGCTGATGTGAGAAAAAAAAAGTAATGACTTCCAACACAGATACCAACACTTGAGATGAGGACTTCATTCAAAAGATTCAAAAGATTTTTTTTTGTTTGTTTGTTTTTTGGGTCACACCTGGCAGGGCTCAGGAGTTACTCCTGGCTCTACATTCAGAAATCGCTCCTGGCACTCAGGGGACCATATGGGATACCAGGATTTGAACTACCATCGTTCTGTATGCAGGCAAACGCCATACCTCCATGCTATCTCTCCAGTCCCTCAATTTTTTTTAATGGAATCATAATGAAGTACAAAGTTACATTTTTGTTGTTACTTTACAAAGTTATATTTATTCCTGATTCAGTTTCAATCATACAATGTTCCAATACCAACCCCATTCATCAGTGTCTATTTCCCTCCACCAATATGCCCAGTTTCCCTCTGGTCCTCTGTAAGGCAGGCACTTTTTTCTTTTTCTTTTTTCCTATTAGGCAGGGTGGTTTCTAATGCTGTTACTGCTAAGGAATCATGCATATCAATTTACCTCCTTTTAGTACTCAATCCTCATCCAGAGCTACCATTCTGTGGGGCTTTGTATCCTCAGAGAAACCATCTTCCATTTCAGGTTGGGACTAAGGGTTTATATAGGCTTGTTTAGGAAAGTTAGAAGAAACTACTGGTTGCCAAAGAGCAGGAGGGAATTCTATCTATAGACCCTGGGGGCTACCATCAGTGCTAACACAGTTCCTCATGATACTGTCAGACATCCCCTTCTCCAGGAACTGAGGATAACCTTCTAGAATCTTTGCAGAGGGCCTGTTGTTGACTTTTTGCCAAGGAGGAAGGTAATCTCCAGGAGTATTCTCAGAGGGATTGTTGTTTACTTTCTCTCCATGTCTCCATCCATGACTGATTCACCTTCAATCACATGGAGTATGAGAACATCTTTTAGAATTGAGGGACAGAGACAAGACCAGGGGGTGGGGTGGGGAGAGGGGAGAGGTAATAGGAAGTGTGTATGTGTGAGGAGCAAGATGAAGTTACTGATGCTTATTCATGTCTAGGCAGGCATCCTTCCCAGAAGACTTTTTGCCAAATTAACGACGTGGGCAGGTCAAGGTCTTAAAAGAGGGTAGGGTGTGGGTGATTCTCACCAAGGACAGCCTGCAATTTTTTTTTTTTTTTTGGCACTTGTTTCTTGCCTGTTTGGGAGCAAGGGTAGCATTTAGTGCTACTTACAGTTAATGGGAACTGCACACACACACACAAAAAAAATGTGGAACTTAACAGCCAAGGAGATAGCTCCGAGATCTGAGTGCATGCTTTGCATGTGAGAGGCTCAGGTTCCTCCCCCAACACTACATGGTTCCCAGGAGCAACCCCTGAGCATGGAACAAAGTGTAGCCTCCAAGTACTGCTTTATGTAGCCTCCCCAAGAAACCAAAGGAATTAAGAAAAAAAAAAAAAAAGCCTGGGTAGGAGGAGAATTCCTTTTGTTCCCATTCTGCAAGTATTTATGGAATCTCCTCGCTCTTCTTTGGACACTGAAGATCCATCAGAGAAGAAAATAATGTTTCTGGTCTTTTGGATAAGATCTACTCTGGCACCCCAGAAAGGAAGCCCTCTGAGAGGGATAGAGCCAGCTGAGAGCCCCAGGATTATGTGCGTGTGTGAGGTGCTTATTCAGAAGGTCAAATTCAGGGGAACAACAGACACTTGGGGGGCCTGCTAGGCACTGTGGATTCAGAGTGTGCTGGGGTCATGAAGTACAGAAACCTGGAAACAGAGTAGGGTCTTTAAAAGAGAGACTTTGGGGGCCAGAGTGAAAATACAGCAGGTACTTGCATCCTGTATGTTCTCCCAAAAGAGAGAGTTTGAGTATCTTGGTGGGATTGGAGCAGGGAGGGTCCTTCCTTGCTCTGTCCCTGAGATGGTTTCCTCCGTTCAGCCTGCCTCCACCTCACTGAAGTCTGTTATCCTCCCTCCTGGGAGGGGCATGTAGGCTAGGAGGGACCCAAGTCTGACCTTGTTATAGCATTAGTAGGTTCCATCTCTCAGCCCCACCTCTCTTGTGTCCTCTTTCCTCTGCTTCTTGTTTCTCTGGTAAACTCAGGAGAAGGGCCTCTTTCCTGTGGGGCTCTCTGCTCTCCCGGGAGACAGCTCAAATTAGGTTCTTTTTTTCTTTTTCATTCCAGCAATGCAGGGACAATAAGCCAGGGAGTGTGGACTGGGCACTGAGAACCACTTAGCTCTGCTCTTTATGTTGTTCTATTGTCTGAGATCCCGAAGAAGGAGTGGGGTGATTTGTGTCAACCCAACTGTCCAGCCCTTTATATCTTGGAAGCTAACAATGGGACCAGCATTTGGGAACATCATGGGTTAGGCAGGGCTTTTACATGCCTGCAAAATTCTACATGCCTGGGCCTCTGGGGGACTCTGAGAGATGAAACACCTACCACATGCCAGGAGCTATTCTGGGCCCCAGAAGACGGACAAGGCGCCTCCTCTCTGTGAGTTAAAGATCCAAGTGGGAGGAGAAAGGGGATAATCACACAAAAGAAGATGCTTTCAGGTACTGCTAAACTGGAGGGATAAGAGGAGGTGTTCCAATACAGACAAGGGGGTGGGGCCACCCTAACTAGCTGATGATGCTTATATTGTGACCCATACAGAACAGCCAGCTCTGAGAAGAGGGGGGAAAGGCATTCCTGCCTGGGTTGGAGTGGGGGGGAGAACAAGTGCAAAGGTCCTGAGGTGGTTACAAGAAACATGAAGGTAGAGTGAACTGAGGAGAATGGCTGAGCGGAAAAGATGGAGGCTGTAGGATGGGGCCAAACCATCCCAGAATGGGGCCAGCCATGGTAGTAGGTCCCACTCTGACCTGATGAGAAACTGGGATAGGGCTAAACAGGGGAGTGATTTTTTTTTTTGTGCTTGTCTTGCTTTGTTTCAGAGTGACTTCTGGTGGTGCTCAGCTATTCCTGGCCCCTTGCTTTAGGGAGGGAGGGACACAGGATGTAAGGTGGTCCTGGGGATTGAACCTGTGTCTCCTGCATTACATTTCTGACTTAGTTTTTATGTTTTAGGACTGTATCTGGCAATGCTGCTCCCATTGGTGCTCAGGGGAACCATATAGTACAGAGGATGGGCCCAAGGTCTCCCATATGCCGAGCGCACACTCCATTTTGAGCTATCTTTCTGGTTCCATGATGGGCTGCTGAAGAAATCTGTTCCCAGGAGAGGTTCACTGATGGAGGTAGGGAGGACGAGTTCTCTCCCCTCCAGCTCGGAGAACGCGTCTACTACCCAGTAACCAGCGGTTCTGAAGTGAATCGGCGGGTAAACAGCTCACAGAGAGTCAGACTTGTGGAAATATCAGTTTTATTCGGTGGAAAGAATTGAGGTCCAATGACTCAGCATCCGTTCCAACCAAAAGCCCCTCAGACCCTGGTTTTATACCCAAGAATCAGGTACCACCCTATGGTAGGGGCAGAATGCCAGGTTACACCCTAGGGTAGGGTCAGTAACATACTAATCCCAAGAAATGTTTACATATACAACAATTCTGCCAGGTTACACTCTAGGGTAGGGTCCAATCACTGATCAGGGTAGGGTCAGAGATGTTTATACATAACAATTCCAGATCATGATAAGATTAGAAATGTTTACATACCCAACAGGCTGCTTGTTAAAAGGACCTTCCTCATTGCCCAAATGCAGACACCACCCCAATTTCCATTCATGCATGATTTATTTTATTTTTTTGTTTTGGATCACACCTGGATTACTCCTGGGGTTACTCCTGGATCTATGCTCAGAAATCACCCCCAGTAGGCTCGGGGGACCATATGGGATGTTGGGATTCGAACCACTGATCTTCTGCATGTAAGGCAAATGCTTTACCTCCATGCTATCTTTCCAACCCCCCATTTATGCATGATTTAACTGACTAGTATTTGCCATAAAATGGAGGAAACATTCTCCAAGTTACCGTATGGATAGATCTCAAACACTGTCACATCAAGCGAAAGAAGCCAGACCCAGCAGCTGAATGTGGTCAAATCAGTTTACATGAAGAATTGGGACAGACATGTCTAGAACTAGAAAGTAGATGAATGACTGCCGGGGGCTGCAGCGGGAGGGGAGCAGAGCAAAGCAGCGTCTGGGAGCGGGTATCAAGCTTCATGTGGACTAATAAAATGTTTTAAGATCTGATCATGGTGATGGCTGCACCATTCTCTCACTGTGCTTTAAATGGGTGAATCTTATGGCATATAAATTATATTCCAATAAAGCTTAAAAATATGTTAAGCTCTCTGGTTTCTGAGTAGAGAATAGTCTAGTGGGGGCGAGAGTGGAAGCAAACAGAGAGGGGCCAAATTTGGTCTCTGTTCCCAAAGGTGTAGGAGACAGGCTTAGAAAAGGAGTGTTCTGGGGCCCCCGAAATCTAAGTGCTGGTGGGGTCAGAGGGGAAAGACAGCATTTGTTTAGGGTATGATTGTGGAGGGATCTGGCTATAGTGAATGTCAAGCCAGCCTAGGTGAGCAGATGAACCTCTGCATTAAGATTGGGTGGGGGCAGTGTGGTGGGAATCCAGATCTCCGAGCCCTAGGGAAAAAGCGGTGTGCAAGTGATACTTTGGGCCCCAGGACCACTGATAATGCCTTTGACCTGGTGACCCCAGTTTTGTCCCTTTCCAGAGAGCTCTGTGGCTTTCTTTCTCAGCATCACAAGCATGGTCTGGGCTGGGACAAAGCAGGCAGTAAGTAGATGGGTCTGAGAACATTGCACTGGACTAATGAAGCATCCAGGCAGGGAGAGAAGCTTTTGCCTGGTCTGGAAAGGTTCCAGCTCTAATCAAAGCAACAACATTCCTCTGGGCTCACAAACACCTGGGGGTTAGGCTGGCTTCAGAGTCCTGCAGGCCTTTGATGACACCTGAACCTCAGCACTGCACCCAAATTGGTCTGTGGAAGTGGGACCGTTTTTTGTAGTTCCCATAGGGGTTCCTATACATGGTCAGGTTGAGACTTACTGTACTAGAGTGAAGTTAGCCTAATTTTAATTTTATTTCTTTTTTCAATCTTTGTAGAAATTGTCAAAATTGACAATTATACTTACTATATATATTTTTGGGATGTGTGTGTGTGGCAGGTTGGAACATACCTAGTGCTGCTCAGGTATGTTCTCGCTCTGTACTCACTAATGGCAGCGTTCTAGGGACCATATGTGGTGCCTGATATCAAACCCAGGTCAACTACATGCAAGGGAAGTGCTCTCCCTGCTATATTATCTCTGCATAGGCATTTTTCCTTTCTCTTTTTTCTTTCCCTCCTTCCCTCCTTCTCTCCTTCCCTGCCTTCTTTCCTCCCTCCCTCCCACCCTCCCTCAGCAGTGCACAGGACTTAGTCCCAGCTCTGTACTTGGCACATCATGTGGTTCTGGGATTGAATCAGAATTGACCGCATGCAAGATAGGCACCTTAACCCCTAAGCTTTATCTCCAGCCCTTCAGTGAAATTTTATAGCTCAAAGATTAAGAGAGGTATGAAAGCATTTTATGGCTGAAGTTAGCTAGTGAGAACAGAGGTTGGCACAGAGTTTGTGGCGGGGACGGCGAGTTCTGCCAAAGAGCAGAACTAGGAAAATTCCTGCGTGAGGAAAGGAGTGATGTGTGTGAGAATATGGCAGTGTCTAGTTTGGTTTCTAAAGGAAAAGAATCTCAGGAATCATATTTTTCTGGGCTGGGTTTCCTACCTCTTAGAGCACTGAAAGATTCTGGGAGAAACATCTCAGTGGTCATTGTTTTCACTGAGGCATATAATTGGTTATACAAACTGGGATGCTTTGAGACTGAAGGAACATTATTAATGAATACACTTGAACAGCAGGTGAAAAATGAAACTGGTTTGAGCAAGTGTCATAAATGGAAGGAGGGGTGAATGTTGAATCGGGTAAGAGTGGGGAGGTGAAGGTCAGAAACCGTAGAAAGACCATGATGGGCACTGAAGAGGTGCCTGCCCAGAGATTCGGAATAGCTATTTGATCTGATGATCTGGGCCTCTGCTTGCTCCTTGGAAATATTTGCCAGCCTCATTTCCCGCCCAAAGTGGTAGAATGGTTTCATCAGTGCCTCTGCCAAGAGGAAGGATGATGGTCTCCAACATCCTCAAAGGCAGAGCTATCCCATCACACTCCTAGGCACCCTCTTCAGGAATTTTGTGGGGCCCCAATTCCTGCTTGAGCACCCACCCCCAACCATTAGTCCCTGGAAACCCTTGGACAGCCCACAAATCTTCATCCCATTTTTTTTTTAGTGTCAGGGCTAACGGCAAGATGCTTGCTCTGTGCGAAAAGCAGAAAATGTTCAGATTTATTGCTTTGAGAGTTTGGTCTGTCTCCTGGGCCTGGTTGATGCAGTTGCCTTCAAGTTTCAGAGCAATTTGTTGAAAAAAGAAGAATTTTTGACAATAGTGTTTTGCTTCATATTTACGCAATTTTTTTTTATCGTTTGCAAAGAATGGTCTCAGATTAACAATAACAATCATCAGTGTATGTGCTGAATTCTTACCCGGGGGAGCTCAATTTCTCTTTAGAGTCACTCTCTTTTTCCACAGATGCAGAAACAGAGGTTCAGCGAGGTTAAGGGGCTTTTCCAAGGTCACACAACCAGGGAAAAAAACAGGGAAGAGTCGAACCCAGGTCCACCACTGTCTTTCCTGTCCTGTCTCTCTGCCTTTCCTATTGTTAACCTGCCTGATATATATCCATTTGTAGATAAACAAAACAAAATAAAGAACCAGAGCTCTCAGTGAGAACAGCGAGAGGTTAGAATGAGTATAAAAATAACCACATAGATTGAGGGAATCCTCAAGTCCCCAAACAATATGTTGTGCTAAGATTATTTTTGTAATGATGCAGGTGGTGGAGGGGCTGGAGAGGGGGTTCTTGGCAAGGGACTGACTTTCTAAGTTCCAAAATTTCACTGTCCTAACCAATCAGTTACTATAGGGCTGTTTACATTTATTAAAAATAAAACAATAGGTGCTGGAGAGATATAGTACAGTAAGCAGAGCACTTGCCTGTCTGCAACTAACCAGGTTCAATCCCTGGGGCACCCTGTATGGTCTCCTAAGCACTGCCAGGAGTGATTCCTGAGCACAGAGCAAGGAGTAAGCCGAAAGGTGTGAGCCTAAAACAAAACAAATTTAAAAAATATATCAACAGTAACAACAACTTAGGTCCTCATTTGTACTAGCCACATCTTTTTTTTTTTTTTTTTTTTTTTTAGTTTTTGGGTCACACCCGGCAGCGCTCAGGGGTTACTCCTGGCTCCATGCTCAGAAATTGCTCCTGGCAGGCACGGGGGACCATATGGGGCACCGGGATTCGAACCGATGACCTTTTGCATGAAAGGCAAACGCCTTACCTCCATGCTATCTCCCGGGCCCCATGTACTGGCCACATCTTAAGAGCCGAACATACATCTATATGTCCTGTGGGATAGCACAGATAGACAACATCTCATGGCTGAAGTTCTGCAAGACAGCATTATTGGGTGTGGTCTGTAAGCTTTGATCCTGACCTTCCTGAGGAGGGTGAGCAGCTGAGAGTGGTGATAGGTAGGCCTGTTTGGAGGTAGGTGAGTTCCATGTATCTCAGGGTGCTGTAGTTGTCACTCTAGCATGAAGTCCCAACTCTGGACGCATTATGAACTCAGGGATACAACTAAAGGGCACAAGGCAGAAGTGCGATTGCTGGCCACAGCCTTGATACTCAAAGTGTGGCCCAAGGACCAGCCGTGTCTGCATCTCTGGGGACCTTGTTAGACACTCAGAATCTCTGCTCCACATCAGACCTGGTGAATATAATCCTGCTCTTAACAAGCTCCCCAGGTGATCCAGGTGCACATTTAAGTTTAAGAAGCACTGACTTAAGAGACAGGTGGAGTGGGATCAAAATATTGTCCCAAATATAGGAAACAAAATAGGTATTTTTAGATACACAAAAAATAGCAACAACATTCCCTTCCCCCATGGCTATGTGTGTGATTATGTGTTAGTCACAGAAGCTTAGAATTTACGGGTCTCACCATAAAAAAGCAGTTTTCCCAGGACATACCACCGGGAGGGTAACTGGGGGAGCTGGGTTGGAGAAGCCATTTCCCATCCCCAGTATCTTTTCAAATGTGAGACTCCTCCCTGAAACCAAGGAACCAGAACCAAAAAATCACTTTTTAGTTCTTAGAGATTCTGTTTTTAAATCTCACCATTTTTTTGCCTTTCTTTTCATTGTATTTGACTTTTGAACATTCTGAAACCAAAGATAGGTCGTAGTGTGCAAAGCCAGTGGGAACAAACATAATGGCATGCAAAAGGGGGCATTTGGAAAAGACCAGTTTACTCTCAGCCCAGATGGGAATACACTGCACGCCTTACTGCTGGGTCCAGAGGCTGCTGAAGCTTTCTGAGAAAGAATCAGCATCAGGCCCATCTAGAAAGAAATAGGTGCCAAGTGTTCCAAAGTATAGTAAGGGCAATACTGAGACTTTACTGTGAGCTGGGCCGTACATTAATTCCCTCAGTGGGGGATGAACAGGCCTGCTCTAGGGTCTGGTTCCAGAGCTCAGATTCTGCCAGCACCCTCCTTCATCAATGATGACTCATCCCTTAATTCCTCTTGCTCTCAGCCTACCTTGGGTCTTATTTTTATACCCAGAATGGAATTAAATTGCCAAAGGGATGCTATTTCTCTATGGGAAGGGCTCTCCTAGAACATGCAATTTAAAATGTCCATTTTCCAGGGGCCCGGGAGATAGCATGGAGGTAAGGCGTTTGCCTTTCATGCAAAAGGTCTTCGGTTCGAATCCCGGTGCCCCATATGGTCCCCCGTGCCTGCCAGGAGCAATTTCTGAGCATGGAGCCAGGAGTAACCCTTGAGCACTGCCGGGTGAGACCCAAAAAACAAAAACAAAAACAAAAACAAAATGTCCATTTTCCGGATCATCTCACCCATATGTGGAATATATAGACACAAGGAGGGAGTAGATGGTGTCAGACAATGATAAACCCTTGGCCTTGGATTACCAAACTTAGTAAAAAACAATGGGGTGGGAGCTGGTGGAATGAAGAGCTGACTGGGGGTGACACAGGACAATGGTAGAGGGTCATGGGCACTGTGGTAGTAGGAGTGTACAGTAACTGTACATCAGTACTATAAACTTAAACATTATTTGGTTTGGTTGTTTTGTTTATGGACCACAATTGGCAGTGCTCAGGGGTTACTCCTGGAAGGCTTGGGGAACGATAGGGGATGCTGGGAATCATACCTGGGTCAGCCAGGTGCAAGGCAAGCAAATATACTACCCACAGTGCTATTGCTCCGGCCCCATAAGCATTATTGCTGTCATATTATCTAATTTAAAACAAAAAAGGTTTGTTTGTTTGTTTTTTGGGTCATACTGGGCAGCATGCAGGGGTTACTCCTGGCTCTATGCTCAGAAATCATTCCTGGCAGGCTTGGGGGACCATATGGGATGCCAGGATTTGAACCACCGACCTTCTGCATGCAAGGCAAACACCTTATCTCCATACTATCCCTCTGGCCTCCAAACAAAAAGTTTTTAATGTCTATTTTTACAACATGTTTCCAGTGATAATGTAGCAGACTAAAATGCTGGGGACAAGGGGGAAAGGCTGGTAAGGATTATGGGGTGGTGGTGATGTTTGTATGTGTAGTGGTGATAGTGGTGGTTAATGGTAGTGGTGATGATGGCAGTGGTGATGGTTGTATCATGATGCTGGGAATTGGAAGCCTGAGGCCTTGTGGGACTATGAAGTGAGATGGAGAGTCATCACAGGAGCAATACAAAGGAGTGAGACCAGGGTGTAATAAGATTGGTCCAGATTATTTTCATATTCTCTTTATAAAACTGAAAACATTTCAAAGTCAAACCTGCACACAGTTCTGCTGCTTTTGCTTGGCCAGAGCCAGTGCCCTTACTCTGACTGCAAGCCTCGTATTTCTCCAGGGAATCAATCAGCCATTATCTGGGATCTTGGTTGACCTATCCATATTCATGCCCTTGTTCTGTGAGGGTCCAAGACCTAGGCTAACTAAGTTCATGTCTTTGGAGGGAGACCCAGTAGGACTGGAAATCATTGGGACTTATCTGTCCTCAGAGTGCCTTGGGAGGGTCTCCCATTCTAGTATCCTGGACCTTTTTTCAGGTCCTTTATTTGGGGGGTGTGGGGCTGTGGGTGGAAGGTGATGTTCAAGGGTTACTCCTGGCTCTGTGTTCAGAAATTGCTCCTGGCAGTTTCGGGGGACCATATAGGATGCTGGGGACTGAACCTGGGTCTGTCATGGGTTGGCTATGTCCAAGGCAAATGCCTGACTGCTGTGCTATAGCTCCAGATCCTTCCTGGTCCTTCCTGAGGTCTTTTGCCTACCCTTCTGAGACTTCATGAGCTGCTAGGAAGCATTTAAATACACCGTTTTCTTAAATTAGATAGAGTTGGTTTCTATTATTGGTAATTCAGAATAGTAGCAGGGGCATGGATGTGGAAAGCAGGATCCAGCACAGTGGAATTTCAACAGTGAAATATCATGCAAGCAGGTATTTCCAAGATATTAATGGGAGATAATCTCAGCATATAGCTAAGTGCAAACCAGGTTACAATCAAATAGCAATCATAGGGCTGGAATAGTAGCATAGAAGGAAGGCCACTTCTGCTCTGCTTCATGGCCTTTGGGTCCCATTTTGTCCCAAGGAAGCAGGAAATAGTCATGGGGAGAAGGGAGTTATGGAAATGGCTCCCAGGGTTGCCTCTCATCTGCTAGACCCCAGTTGGAAGCTATTTGCATAGAGACATTCTCCTTGACCACCTAAGACAGGACCTGGTCTGGTACTTCATTTTATTCTTTGCAGCAACATTTCCCGTAGCTTGTAGATTTTTTACCTAGCACCTGATTACTCTAAGATATGCCCTCCTCCCTCAGGCAGCAGAGTGCATGGCTTAAGAGAATCTAATACAAAGTGGATATCTCTTGCATCATTTTACTGCAGGCACTTAGCACATTCTTGCTGCCAAGTGGCACAAATGTACCAGGTCTGGCTGTTGAGCAAACAGCAGACACTGGATTTACCTCTTTCTGTGAGTCCTCAGGCCAGTTGCTGTCCCTCTCTGACTCTCAGAAGATTCTAAGTATAAATATTCTTCTCCATTGGAAGGACTACGCCATTGGAAGAATTTCTTGGATTGATTAGTACCAATTTAAGAGATGTTAATAGAATTTGGAGTCATTCACTAAATTATACCTTAAATCAGATGTTTTTATTCTGGTTGTTTCTTTCTTTTTTCTTTTTTCTTTTTTTTTTTTTAGTTCATACACAGTCATGCTCAGAGATCACTCCTGGTGGGGCTCATAGGGCCTTAGGTGGTACTGGGAAATGAACCTAGGTTGGCTGCATACAAGGTAAATGTCTTACTCACTATACTATCTCTCTGGCAGCTCTTTCTGTTTGGGTCATACCCTGTGTTACTGAGAGATTACTCCTGGCTCAGTGTTTGAGGGTCATTCTAGAAGAGCTGAGGGGCTGAAACTTTGCTTTTATATGCAAAGCATGTGCTTCAGTTCTCTGAGCTATCTCTCTGGTCCTTGATTATTCATTCTGATGATGACTTTGCATTGATTTTTTTTTCAGGAGTCATTGATGTGTAATGAACCCAGTCATATTTCTTATTCAATAAATTCTTTTATTGTAAGTTTACAGATTTTTCCATTACAATAATGAAAATAGCACTAGTTCTTAACACGTAAGCCCAAATCAAAGGGTACTTCTCTTCAAATTATAAGGTAAATGACAGAGTTGAACATAGAGTAAATGTTGGGTAAAAGGCTTTTAAAATAGAGAAAATTGGGTCAGGGGTTTTGTAGGTATGTAAACACCTGAAGGTTTAGTTTCTCATGATGACACCATTTTGAAAGCACATGATATTGAAAACTATATTTATAATTTGCGACAAACCACAACTGCAGAGAAAAGGCAAAATCAAGCAGGAAAAAACAAACCAAGAAAAACCTCATCCAAAAAGAAAAAAATAAAGGAAGCAAATCAAATACTTGGGGTCATATGCAAACCTTTGGCCCTGGAATGGCAATTGAATGAGTTTCATAGAAATTTTCCATAGAAAGGAAGGCCTGGGCCTGGTGTGACATCACTGCGTCTCCAAGTCCTGTCTCCTCACAGAGGAAAAGAAGTTGCTTGTCCAACACATCTGCCCAGGGTCAGCCTGGAATGAGGCAGCATTCCCAATCCCTTTGAGAACAGCCCTTAATCCTGAAAAGACCAGGCCTGTGGAGTCCTGAAGTAGCAGGAGCTGTCAGAGCAGGGTCCCTGGTCTGCTGGTGCTGTCCATGTGGCTCACCGGGAGCGGGTGAGCCTCTGTGTTGAACACCCAGTCTTCCAGGGAGAACACGTCATCTTCAGAGAACAGAAGATAGAGGTACCTGACCCCAGCAGGGAGGGAAGAAGACATATCCTGTCATTGCCTGGCAGTGGGGACTGTGGGTAGCAACCAGAGGGGTCTTTTTGGAAAGCCCAGAGGTGAGGGAGGCTCAAGACCCTACCTCAGTGTCAAATGGGGGCAAGAGCTGAAATGCTGGGGAAACCAGACAGCATGGGGGGGACACACACACCAGTTCACCTAGCTCTGCCCATAGCCCTCCATTACCTCACACCCACCAGCCACATTCAGGACCTCTCAGCCTGTGGGCTTCTCTGGGACCGCTGAGAACTCCATTCCCTCTCTCTGAAGGTGGCCTGAGTACTGCACAGGTCCAAACTCTTGTCTGCGCCTTGATGTGCCCCCAGAAGACTACACCCAAATGGATATGGGACACTAAAATGATGAGTCGGGATCCCAGAATTTCAGCTTCACAAGTCACAGGCTTTTTTTTAATGGGACAGAAGGAACATTCCAGATCATCCTAAAGGGTTAAAGCCCAAAGTAATGGCTTTGGGAGAACAGCCTGGAATGGGGGTGGCAAATTTCTACCCTAAAACAGGAAGGGAGCAAAATGACTGCTGGACAGCAGAGGGAAAGTCAGTGCTGTGACCGACCAGTGCCAACATGGGCACTTCTTCCCCCCTCCTCATGGCTGATGCTGTGGGTGGGTCAGAACTAGTTTCTTGTAGGGTAGAAACCAGACTGGGCTGTGGCCTGAGCAATAGAACAGAGGGAGGGCACTTGCCCTGTATGTGGCCAAAGGGTTCAATTCCCAGTATCCCATTTGGTTCCTAAAGCCTACCAGGAGTGATTCCTAAATGCAGAGCCAAGACTAACACTCCCAAATCCTGCCCTTCACCCCCTATAAAACAAGGAAAATAAAAATAAATCAGCCTGGGCCAACACTCATCCCCCAGGATGACTCCCTGTGTCCTAAGTTCCTCACTCCTGTACCCTTGGGGTTCGAACCCTAGTGTTGACGAAGGGAAGGCTGCTGGCTCAGGCCCCACAACTTTCCCAGGCCCTTCTATCCTTGGATTGTGATGCCCTGGAACACTCAGTGCCCTTACTTTAGTGTCTCAGCCAGGAAGAAGGTCTGTTGCTTGTTGTCATGGTTGGGGATGCTGCTGTACACATCCTGGATGCCCGAGAAGCCAGTTTCTGTCCTGCAGTACTTCTCCAAGGCCTGAAAGGAGGAAGGTGGCATTGTCATTCTGGTGGGTACAGGTTACCACCAGGCAGGTCTGGAGCTGAATGAGGCTTTTAGGTTTCTCCACCCTGTTGTTGGGACCCCTGGACCCACCAATGAGAATGGACCATTACTTGGGAAGGCTTCTTGGTACCTTATAGAGACAAGGCTGATGTGATGGCCGCTCAGTATTATGGACAGAGGGAGGTGCTGATGCTAACTGTGGGCAGGCATTGGGACTAGCTTTGGTACACCCCAAATTCCCTGGAACGTTGAATGGGCTACTTAGGCTATTGGACTTCTATATCTAAATTCCATCTTTAGTCACTGAGTGTTTGGGGGTGGCCCCAGGAGATAGACTCTGGCCTTCAAAGGGTCTTCAGTAGAACTGAGGGCTCTGGCCAATGCACCTGATAACCATGAGTTTTAAGTCCCTGAGGTACATGGCATTGCTGGGCCTGTGGGTACCTATAAGCAACAGGACAGACCCAAGTGGGGGACAGAGTTCAGTATCCATCAAGAAACTCTCTAGTGGGGCTAGAACAATATAGCACAGTGGTAAGGCATTTGCCTTGCACACGGCCAATACAGGACAGACAGCAGTTTGAATCCCGGCATCCCACATGGTCCCCTGCGCCTGCTAGGAGCAACTTCTGAGTGCAGAGCCAGGAGTAACCCCTGAGCATCACCGGGTGTGATCACCCCCTCATAAAAAAGGGACTATCTAGATTCTAGACTATAGAGATTCTAGAATCTCCACATTTGCTTTTAGCGCCTACCCCAGAGAGGTTGGTGAAATTTCCATTAAGAGGGGGTAGGGGGGAAGTCTGTTGTGAGCAGAGCCCAGAAGATTTGGGAGATTTGTGAGGTGTGAGGTTACTCTGGGGAGAGCTGGGAGGGGAGCAGGTCTGGCAGCAGCTATTTGAGAGAGAGCTTTTGGGTCAGAAAATAGTGATCACCCATTCCCTGGACCCTTTCTGGTCCCCACTACCTTCAGCCCTCTAAGCTGCCCAGGGCCCAGTACCCACAGGCTGTGGAGATTCAGAATCTTATAAGGTCCCAGGCTTTGTCAGCCCAGCTTCTGGGTTCTGCAGTCACAACCTTGAACCTTTGCACTTTGAGCCAGCTTGAACTTTTCCTTGGGGTCTTAGTGCCAAAGGGGTTTGGAACACTGAATTTTCAGGGGTACAGGCCACACAATCAGTGCTCTGGCCCACTCACCATCACTACTTCCCAGCCCCACTCTCTGTAGATGGGGTCGTGGGTCTGCCGCCACAGGTACATGTAGCTCTCCACCACCTCTGGTCGCAGGATATAGTAGCTCTCGCTCAGCTGTGTGGCCACGGCTTCCCTGCCAGAGTTAAACCAGAAGGCCTCGGGTCCAAGTTTGGTATCTGTAGGAAGGACAACCAGAGACTATGGGTCAGACCGTCAGCCTCCAGCTTTGCAGAGTCCAGATGCCCCAGGAGTATGCTTGGCCTGCTGACTGGATGCTGCAGGGAGAGACGGGATGGGTGTACCCAGCGTGGATTGTCTGAGATTGCGCCAGTGATAAGCAGTTTCTCTTTTAACTTGAGCTGGCCAAGTGAGACCCTTGGAGCCTCGGAAATTTTTCAGGCTTAAAATCTGAGACTCTCTGTGGACTACCCACCAGGACAGGGAGAGTGGGGCTAGTGCTATTCCCTGTATCTTTTGAGGCATTTGATATGCAAGAGAAATCACCCAGAACTCAATGAAGAAAGTGTTTGGGGACACATTTAGCAAACACTGACAGCATTGCCTATCTGCAGGACTCATCAGGCCTTTCATGTTAGATGAGGCAATGCCTTCTCCACTGAATCCCTGCAGAGGCAGCTACCACCCTTTGCCACATAAGAGCAGTTTTCCAGAACCAAGTTGACTGAAAAGACTATTGGGACAGAAGAGAGAGGAGAAGTGTCTGGAAGATATCATCTCAAGCAGAAAGAGTAGCACACACAAGGCCTAGTGAATCTGGCAATGTTCAAGGGTTACTCCTGCTCTACACCAAGGCCTCTAGTACTCTGGGAACCATATGGAATGCCTTGAACTGAACTTGGATCAGCTGTGTATAAGGCAAGTGCTGTAATAATGCTCTGGCCTTGGACTTGGTTATTAACATGGTTTTATTCATGACTTTGGATTAGTTGCTACATTACTGTTTAGTTGTTTTTTCCTTTGTTGTTTGGTTTGTTTTTTAGGTCATATCCAGTGGTGTTCAGGGGTGACTCCTGGCTCTGTGCTTGGGAGATCAGGAAGTGCTGGGGATCTAACCTGGGTCTTCCGAATGCAAAGCAGGTACTTGGCCCATTGCTTTCTGTGGCCTAAGTGGTTTTTCTGGATGATCATATTTACAAACACCACAGCTACTGTTTATGATTTTTAGAGTACTGAAAGCTTCATGTGTATTGTCATTTTCCTACTAAAGGTACCCCTTTCACACATGTGAAAACAGGATCAGAAAAGCTAAGTAGGACTGGAGTGATAATACAGCAGGTAGGGGTCTTGCTGTATTTTCACTCCAGTACTACTTAGCTTTTCTTGCATGGGGCAGACCTGGATTTGATCCTGGGCATCCCAGATGGTCCCCTGCACCCTGCCAGGAATGATTCCTGAGCTCAGAGCCAGAAGTAATCCCTGAGCACTGCTAGGTGTGGCAGTGCTCAAAAGAAAACAAAAATGAAAACAAAGGCTAATTATTTAAGGTGTCACAAGTTATAACTGAGCTGGAATGTGACCTTGGATCTATCTGATGATGCCTTTTCCCTGGGTCTCATTCTCTACACACAGACTTATATGTATGAGGGTCAGTTATATATATAATTTTTGGAGGGTGGAGAACCAGGATTTGTGCTCAGGGATCTGTGCTCAGGGATCACTCTGGTAGGCTTGGGAGGACTGCCCTATGGGATGCTGGGAATTGAACCTGGATTGGCCACGTGCAAGGCAAGTGCCCTACCTGCTATATGGGTACTATGGTTTCAGTCCCATGGTATGGTTAGCTTTTCCTTCCCTAAATGTTGCAAATCCTGTCCAGATCAGAGAAACCTCAGCTGCTGTCCTAATGTGTGTTCCTGCAGCCCCCATGAAGATCTGGACCCTAGAAGATTTTGGAGATGTTTTTGGAAAGCATGTTGGTGCACACACGTGTACACGTGTGTGTATGTGTGTGTGTGTGTGTGTTGGATAACAGGTTATCCCCAGTGGTGCTCAGGGGCTATACTTGGCTCAGGGCTTGGGATCATTTCTGGCATTACTCAAGGAACCATGCAGTGCTGGGGATTGAACCTGAGATTCCTACAGGCAAAGCATGAGCTCAACCCTTTTAGTCATCTCTGACCCATGGAGCTGAAGCATTGTAGGATACATATATATATATATCTATATATAGATATATATATAGATATATATATATATATTTGTGTGTGTGGGTTTTGGGTCACACCCGGCAGTGCTCAGGGGTTACTCCTGGCTCCATGCTCAGAAATTGCTCCTGGCAGGCACGGGGGGACCATATGGGGCACCGGAATTCGAACCAATGACCTTTTGCATGAAAGGCAAGCGCCTTACCTCCATGCTATCTCCCAGGTCCCTTTGTAGGATATTTTATTCTTCTTTAGTTATTTTATCCTTCTTTAGAGGATAAGGAAGAGTAATTAGCTGGTGCCTACCTTCTTTAACTGTGAGTTATGACTCCATATGGGGTCATGTAACATCTTTTTTTTTTGGTTTTTGGTTTTTGGGCTACTCCTGGCGGTGCTCAGGGGTTACTCCTGGCTACCTGCTCAGAAATCGCTCCTGGCAGGCACGGGGGACCATATGGGACACCAGGATTTGAACCAACCACCTTAGGTCCTGGATCGGCTGCTTGCAAGGCAAACACCGCTATCTCTCCGAGCCCATCATGTAACATCTTGCCAAAATCTTTTAAAATTTATTTTAAGGGCTGGAGGTTTAGTCCAGTGACTACAGCTCTTGCCCTGCATGTGGCTGATCTGATTCACTATCTGGCACCACATATGGTCCCCTAAGCACTTCGAGGAGTGATCCTTAAACACTGAGTGGATTAAACCCTGAGTACAACTGGGGTGTGGTATAAAATTAAAAATATATATTTAAAAATAAATTTTCTTGGGGCTGGAGAGATAGCATGGAGGTAGGGCATTTACCTTGTATGCAGAAGGTCGGTGGTTCAAATCCCAGCATCCCATATGGTCTGAGTCTGCCAGAAGGGATTTCTGAGCAGAGTCATGAGTAACCCCTGAGCACTGTAGGGTGTGACCCAAAAACCAAAAGAATAAATTTTCTTTATCAGTAAATGTTTGATTTGTACACTTAAAAAATTATCACCAGAGTTGGGGTCTGGCGGTGGCGCTGGAGGTAAGGTGCCTGCCTTGCCTGCGCTGCTAGCCTAGGACAGACCACGGTTCGATCTCCCGGTTTCCCGTATGGTCCCCCAAGCCAGGAGCAACTTCTGAGCGCATAGCCAGGAGTAACCCCTGAGCGTCACCAGGTGTGGCCCAAAAAACAAAAACAAAAAACAAAACAAAAATTATCACCAGAGCAATAGCACAGCTGGTAAGGTGTTTGTGTTGGACGCATCTGACCTGGATTTGACCCATGACATCCCATATGGTCCCCCGAACCTGCCAGAATTGATTTCTGAGTGCAGAGCCAGTAGTAACCCATGAGCACTGTCAGGTGTGGCCCCAAAACCAGAATTTTTTTTTTCTTTTGGGTAATGTGGTACTTGAGGAATCTGCAGTTTTTGGGATTGAATTAAAGGTTCTAGCAGACAAAGAATGTGTTTTAGTCTTTTGAATGATCTTTCTGAAATTGTGTAAAAACGTCTCTGGTGAGAGATTGGAGATATATATAGTACAAAGATTAAGGTGTTTTCCTAGCTTGTGGTTGCAGCTGCATTACTGGTTTGAATCCCAGCACAGAGCCAAGAAAGACTCCTGAGCACTGCCAGGTGTGTCATAAAGACAAACAAAAAATTCTCAGGTGCAAAGGGATCATGAGTGGAAAAATCTTAAGAAGTAGAAGGCTAGACCCTGGACTCCTTGTTCCTCTCTGAAGGAGAAGGCTTATGGCCAGGAGAATAGTTATTTGGCCAGTTGGCTAATAGGCTGAGAGCAAGGGCAAGCACTATAACCTTCCATGGACCAGCCAATCGTCTTTCATGGTCTGGTCTGATTGTCTCAGACAAGTAGTGAGCTTTTTATTATTCCTGAGATTTCCTGTTTGTTTATGGTCCTAGCAGAGGGAGCTCTTTGAAGGGAACTGAAGACTGGCTTTAAGGACCCATTGAAAATTGCTGCTTCCTGCAAGCAACTCCAGGAGATCTAGATTCCACTGGAGGGGTCAAAAACATGTTTCCGGAGGCCAGGAACAAATGCCTGCCATGCTCTTGGCTGAAAACGGTTGAACAAGTGCTTTCTGAGGGCCTGTGCCTCACCCTGGAAACCCGCTTTATTGTTGCTGTTTAACAGATGAGAAAGCAGAGGCCACCCAGCTGGTGTGAGCAGAGTCACACTTGAGCCTGGATTTTTGCCTTTGTTTTGTTTTTGGATCATACTCAGTAGCACTTGATGGCTACTCCTGGCTCTCTGCTTGGGGTTGCTTCCAGTGATGCTCAGAGGACCATGCAGTGCTGGAGAACAAACTCTGGGTTCCAGCATGCAAAACATGTGCTATTGCGCTTTGAGATATTGCCCCTCCTTTCCCCCCTCCAACATCAAGCCAGGAATTTTTACTGCAGACCCTGAGCCCTCTCTTCCAGCACAGATGGGAATTACAATTCAGAACAGTGGTGCTTTCTGAGACCAGGAAGCCGGATCACAGGGATTGTATTCTAAGAGACTCTACACAAGGTAAACCTGACCATCCAGAGACCTGGGCTCTTGCACTGGTATAACTACTCAGGTGTAGCATGACTTGAGCTGAGTCACATCTCTGCTCTGAGCTATTCAGTTTCCCCAGATGTAAAGTGAGGGGCTGGACTTGTGCTTCTTTCTCTGGGTTCTGACTCTACTATTTGTCAGTTCTTCAGGGCATGCTGGGTGGTGGTGATCAAGCTTTTCTGTGGACTTGGGTCAAAGAGGGTGAGAAATAGGTTGGTGTCAGGTGCGGGTGAGACCCCTTGGGTTAAAGGGGTATTGAGGAGGGAAGGCATATTTGGAGGCAGGGATTTCGAGGCTAGACTCAGGAAGATGGTCTCTGCCTCAAGGGCTTTGTCGTGGTTTAGTTTTGAGTCTCAGTTTCCTCATCCTTATTGTGAAGTTAAGTGATGATGAGTGTCAGGGTACAAATGTCCCACCACAGTGTTGACTGGCATCACTGTTTCACTTTGATTCAGGGACAGTATTAGGGCAGAGAGTGGATCCTCCACATCCTGTGCCCAAGTTGTCCCTTTGCTCCCTGTTGTCTGCTGGTCTTTCTAGTTTCTGGGCATCTACCTCAATTTCTTCATCCGCCCCTTCCCTTTGTGGGGTTACCTGAACGCGCGTATGATTCATGGCACGTCTTGGTGATCTGGGCTGCGAGCTTTCGGTAGTAGGACCTCTTTTCTTCCTTGGCATCATCAGCGCCGAGGGCGATCATGCCCCCGGAAAAACAGGCCAGGTGCCCCATCTTGTGGTCCAGAATACCCCCTCGCCACTCAGCAATGTAGGTCAGCCCCCCAGGAGAGACATTCAGCAAGTGTGTTTCTATCGCCTGGGAGTAGGGTAGAGGGCAGGAGCACAGACAGAAGAGAGGGAGAGGATGGAAAATGAAAATTCTGGAGATGGCAGTCCACAGAGCTGTGCTGAATCCTTATTCCAGACATGGACCAGTCCTGTTGGGTGGCTGGAGGCCAGAGACTGACCCGGCTAAGGTCTGGTGCCCTCTGTGGTATTTTATTTTTTTTCTGGGGGCCACACATAGCAATTCCCAGGGGATATTTCTGGTTCTTTGCTTAGGGGTTGCTCCTGGATATACTTGGCAGGATCATGCAGTACTGGGGACTAAACCAAGTTTGCCCACATGTAAGACAGAAACCTTAACTCCTGTACTATCTATCTCTCCAATCTTTGGGGGTGAGTCTTTTAGACCAGCTCTAAATCCTTTTTCAAAAAAAAAACCCCAAAACCACTCAGCTTCTTATATCCTTTGTTGGGGGACTCAACTGAAGCCCTATTGAGTTGGGGATGGGATTCAGGGGATCTAGGAAACTCTGGTGTATCTGTATCTTTGTGGGAAAATCTGCACCTTAGTAGATTCTCAAAAAAGACCCACAGAAAATGAAGAACTGCTGTCCACAGGGGCTGATCACAGGCTTCTGTGTTTAACGTCCACAAGCTGCCTGGGGCTGCTGTGCCCTTTCGAGAGGAGGTTTCAACATCACAACAACCCGACTGTGCTAGTCTTTTAGTGTGGAAGGTTGAAAACTCTGGCTCTGTAAGCAAAGCTGTTGAATGGCCTGTCCCAGGCCAACCACATCTAGATTAGGACAAGAATCCATACATGCCAAACTCTGTTCAATACCTTTTGATGGTAAGTAAAAGGCTTCCAGAACTCCCTCAGGGAGATAAGGCTGATGGTGAAAATCCGAAATGTTGGGGAGACCTGAGCAAGGGTGTCTGGAGTCCTGGCATAGTCTCTGCCTTCACTCTTACCTCTCCAATCTATTGTGTGTGTGTGTGTGTGTGTGTGTGTGTGTATCTGTGAGTGTTTGTGTATATGCGTTTCAGTGTGTCTCTTAAATTACATATTGTACACTCTATAATAGACCAGATTGTATCCTGTGCCAGTGTGACTTCCAACAGGGGCTGTGGGATTCCTTGCTCTGGACCCTGAAGTCTAACCTGATACCATGGTTGGGCTCTTTAGGGCAGACTCCTGGGGTTCAAGCTACCCAACACCAGTTCCTTCTATCTGTGCCTCTATCTTCTCAAGTATAAGGTTTGGGAAAAGACTGTACAGGGTGATGTGAGATGTGCCCGATGAGCCCGATATACCGATTTTCTAGCTCAGACAGCAGGAATGAGTGAGTGCCAGAAACCATAATTCTTTCCAGTCAGTACCAGCTCCTCTTGCTTCAAATTGTCCCATGCTGCTCCCTCACTGTCACTAAGATATCCAGGGTGCCTCCTCCAAAGGGGCAGATATTGTCCTTAAAGACAGGCCTAGTCCCTGCTGAGGAGAGCTCACCCATGAGAGCAGACTTCCCCCAGATCAAATCGTGCATCACAATTCCTGGTCTACATCTTGAAACAGGAGACTGAGCAGAAGAGACAGGAAACATGAAGACCCTATTAGGCAGAAGGAGATGGGAGCAGGGGCCAGGCGGTGACACTAGAGGTAAGGTGCCTACCTTGCCTGCGCTAGCCTTGGACCAACCGCGGTTCCATCCCCCGGTGTTCCATATGGTCCCCCCAAGCCAGGTGCGACTTCTTAGTGCATAGCCAGGAGTAATCCCTGAGTGTCACCAGGTGTGGCCCAAAAACAAAAACAAAAAAAAAAAAAGAAGGAGGTGGGAGCAGGTCACATTTATTTTTTTTCTGGGCCACACATGGTAGAGCTCAGGGTTTACTCCTGGCTCTGTATTACTCCTGGTGGTGCTTAGGTGACCATACAGAATCCTGAGGATTGAACCCGAATCAGCAAGGCAAATATCTTACCTGTTGTACTATTGCTCTGGCCCAATATTCTCCCTCCCATAGGGTCCTGCACCCACACCCTGGCCCAGGTCAGCTGACTCTACCTTGGCCTTTGGGCTTCTTCCGGGATCATTTTTGTGGGGGCACATCTAATAGAAACCACTACTATTCAACTCTGCTGCCCTCTTGTCTCTCACCAGAGTTCTATTTCTGCTTTGTAAATACAAGTTTGAGTGCTTCTTTTGGGGTTACACCTGGCAGTGTTCCTGACTTTGTGCTTGATGACTGCTCCCAGGAAGGTTGGGAAACATCAAACCTGGGTCTCCTCCCTGAAAAGCCTCCCCTCTGACAAATGAGTATCTCTCTAGCCAAAATCTATATATTTGTGGAATACCAGACTCATTCCATGAACTCATGACCAGAGAAGTCACTATGGATTCCCAGACAATGGAAAGTGCTGGAACAATATTTGGTCTTTCATTGAATTTCCGTTGTCTCTCTCCTGTAAGTCTAATCAATGGGCCTGAGCAGCAGCTGTGGAAGCTGGGCTAGGCTAGACCAGGTACCTGCTCTGCATGGGAGGAGCACTGAGCCTGGAGAACCACCAGCTGCTAAGCGAGTCTATGCTGGGCCAGGACATGCCTGGGCACAGTAGGATCTGTGGCAGCCATACCACATCACTAAGCATGCAGTGGAGGAGGAGGCAATGCAGGTTGGGTTGGTCTAGAAACCTGTTCATTGTAGGCTGGTGAAAGCACAGGCATAGAGGGGGAACCCTAGGAAGGTTTCACTCAGCCTGAGAAGCTGGTGCCACCAAGATTGCCCTCTGGGGTTATTTCCTTTGGGGGCTAATCTTGAGCTAGTTAATGTGATAAAGAGGAAATTCTAGACCAAACCTTTTTGAGGAAATAATGGAGACAGATTCAAAGACAAGAAAACAATGTTTTCTAAAACTTAAACATAAAATAGCACAGTCAGGCAACTGAACAGAAAAAAAGATTTCAATCATAGCAGGACATACAACAGAATGTGTCTGTGCCTCACAGTCCTGCAGCCTGTGAGCTGGATGCCCTGATCTCCCCAATATACCATTGTCATCTGTAAAGGGGACTCAGCCCTGGGTAGTTGCGAGACTGTCCAAGTCTGGCTCTACATTTGGGGCTGTTCTTTGCCATTGAAGGGGTTACACTCTCATTGGGGCATCCTGAGTGGGACTCCTGGCTCCTCTAATGGGCAGCTGGGACATGTAGGCAGGAGCTGGGTGCTGTGTGTAGAGGCAGCCAGCTTGATTGATATCTGCGCCCCTCTTCTGACAGGCCTTTCAGAGCTTCAGTCTCATCTGTAAGAGACTTTCAGAGGCTTTCCCTGTTCCTCGGGCCCCTCCTCTGTGACCCCTCTGGGGGCATGTCCAGTTTATCTGTGTGAACTTTCAACTCCCCTATTTGTTTCAAACTGGACAATGAACCCTCTAGGTAGCTTCTAAGGCTTTGATATAGCCTTGTGGTGGTGGAGGGTTGGTGTCCGGTCTGGCACTGGAATCTCATAGCTCCTGGATGATTTCTAAAATGCTGACAAGGTTGAAAACTACCAGAATATTCTTCAAAGACCCAATCTTGCTGGAAGTTCAACCTTTGCCCAGTGACAGACACTCCAGGCTCTACAATGGGGAGATCAAATGGAGGATGGGTGGGTTGCAAAGCTAAATTCTCTTCTGTTCAATGAACTGCTTTCCATAAAGCTCCAGCTTTCTTAAATAATTCATGGGCATTTCTTCCCTAGAAACCTCAAGTACAGTGTGCCCTGAGGCCAGGGAACCAGCTGCTGTGAACTTGATGTTGACTCTGCTGGGAAAGGCAGAAGGGCACAAAAGAAGGGGAGCACTGCAGGAAAGGCTGGCTGGAGCTCAGGATGACAGCCTGGAGCCACCAGACTGAGAGGACTGAGAATGTCAAGACTGAGGACCTGTCACCAGAATATAGTGCTCAAGGAGGCCTGTTTCAAGGTGTTCCCTTTCATGCTACCATTTCAGGGCAGATTTACTCTATTAGAGGTTAGTCTGATACAATGAAACTTTCCATTCATTTATCCAATTGCCTACACCCACCTCTCCATCCTTTCCTCCATCCACCCTTCCTCCCATTCTTCTAGCCACCTCCATCCACACCCCTCCCTCACATCTATTCACCCTTCTTCGTTTATCAAGAATGCATGAATTTATTTGTTCACAAAGCCATTACTGGGTCTCTTATTTGCTGGGCACTGTTTTAGAATCGTTGCAAAAGGTAAACGAATACCTAAGATCCTTATTCTTCCTCAGCTCACATTCTACGGAAGGCAGGAAGGCGGGGGCAATGAACAAGGAGACAAATAGCTTGTCTGGGATTCTTTTAGATGCTGAGGGAGGTGAGTAAATGAACACGGTTGGGAAAGGTCAGTGACATCAGATTTGGCTAGTGACACTCAAACACTGCCTGATACAAAGTCTGGACAGAGGGGTCAGTAGTGAGCAAAATTCTCAGGGTGGAGGGGTTCCAATGCTCTGAGGAAAGCTGGGGACTAGAGCTGACAGACAAAGGAGAGGGGATTGGGCTATTGGCCAGTCTAGATCAGGAGTGGTCTACTGGGTGGAGGTGGTTGGATCTGATTTATTACAAGGCTAAGAGGAGCAGGGAAGAGAGGGACATGCAAGCCTGGCTGCTGTTTGGAGATGTCTGACTCAGGTTGTCAGGCTGGGGCAAGCAAGAAGCTAGCACAGGGACAATGGGCAGGGATTTACCAAGGTGACCTCAGTGACCTCAAAGTGGATCCAATCTACTCAGGTTACTTGTGGGGAAACTGAGGTCAAGAGCCTGACAATGCCTTTTCTTAGCTGAATTCAGAGGCAACTCTTTCCTCTTATTTTTCTTGTGGAGGCAACTTCTTAAGGAATATACTGGGTGCCACTTCCGGTGAATCTCAGCCTGTGTGCATGTCTGATGGTTTAGTGTCTATCCAGTGACATGGAGCCATGCATGTCTGCAGTGATGTAGCCACTAGGGCTATGCTGGGAGTTATGGGGCCACCAAAGGAAATGATGGTCCTGGGGATCAAACCTCTGGCCTCATGAGGTCATACAGTCCATTGAGCTATTTCCCCACTTCCCCAGTTCCAGGAGTTACTTTTTTATTTTTTATTTTTTTTGTCATACCCGACAACTCTCAGAGATTACTCCAGGCTCTGTGCTCAGAAACTACTCCTGGAAGGCTTGGGGAAACATATGGGATACTGGGGATCAAATCCAGGTCAGCCAGGTGCAAGGCAAATGTTCTACCCACTGTACCATCACTCAGGCCCCTAAGTTACTCTTTGATGGGCTGATGGGATTCTATCCATTATTCAGGCTTCCCCATGCCAGCTTCTATCTTAAAATCTACCTGC
>PVKC010006858.1:0-30415 GCA_004027635.1 Crocidura indochinensis | reverse complement strand
TAGGGGACGCTCCTCTGGTGTCAAATGCTAAACCACCCCCTTACTCGAGCCCGCCCCCATCCCTATGTCCGAGAAAGAATGCTTCAAAAGTCGGAGGGACCACAGCCTCACATGCTGCCCATGTGTGCTGGCGGCCTCGGGCTCCAGCCGCTTCACTCGCTTGAATATGTCACTCGGGGAGCAGATGTGGGGGGTGGGAGGTAAAGGGCTGGGAGGTGACCGCAGAGAAGTCCCTGAGGGTCTCTTTCATTGCCCCCACACAAAAAGTCAGATCCCAAAGCAGGGAAAACGGGTTCGTGCCCCTCACTTTCCCCTGCAGACTGAGCTCAGTAACCTCCATCCCCCAGGACCTTGGCAGGAGCGCTATTGGCGTGGCCCTATGCACCCTGGAGCCTGTGCCTTATTCTGGGTGTCCCAGAATGCTCTGCAAATTTCCTTTTGTAGCTTTGAGCACAGGACACTTGTGCTGCCCCCTCTCCTCCCAACACACACATACACACACACACACACACACACACACACACACACACACACACACACCCTACGAAATCCTTCAAATACTCCTTTGCAGTGACCTGAATCAGACACAGGGTCTGATTCCACAGGAATCTGTAAGCAGGACTTTTCTCTACTTTGAGGCCATTGAAATCTCAGATGGAAATAATTGGATAGTGCCTGCTTTCAAAGTGTCAAGGAGCAGGGATTTATTTGAAAGCAAAGTCAACTTTAATATATTTAAATAAACACTGTTATCTTTAGGGTGCAAATATCTTCCTACAGCGAGAGGCCTCATTTCCACAGAACATTGTAACCGATCAAGTCATAATTGCTAAATAAATGCATGGGACCAAATACCTACAAACTCAGGAAGAGAGGTATTGCGAAATATAGAATTCTTTGTCTGACACATTTTAATTCATTTGAAACTAACAGAATCAAATATTGACATTAAAAAAGAACCCAAATTCATGGAGTAAAAGCAGCAAACCCAGAGTTAGCTGTTGAAACACAAGTCGAAAATAAATGGAAGTATTTATTAAATAAACATGTATGCACACATAATACGTCTGCATTCTAAAAAAAAAAATTGTGTCAGGTTCATGCAAACCAGAATAGTGCCCAGTTTCAGGGAACAAACTTATCTCCAAGGTGAAATTAGAAAAACAAACTTGAATAAGACACATCAGCATGGAGTCACTCACTTCAGAAAACACATGGAAATTATAAAACTTTCAAAGATTTGAAAAGTCTGTAATGAAGACTTCATTTAAATAACCAAATGTTTTAAGTGAAAGTAAGCTTCACTGAATTCAAATTATTTAATAATTATTAAAATATGAGAAAGCCATAGGAAAATTAACAAGTCTAGCTAGTAAATTAATGGAGGCCAAAGATTTGATTCTGATGCACAGCAATGATCTCTGCCTTTCTTCCTTCTTCCAGTCACATCAATGAGGAAAATAATCATTTATGACAACTTTACAGGGCAGAAATTGAGGCAAATACAAGCAAAAATCACAGAGCAAATTGAGAACAGAAAGAGTTGCAAGAAGTCCGAATGGCTAACAGTTCCACAAAAAGCAATATTTCTTATTTTGAGAAGTGATTTTTCTTAAACCATCTAAATTCTCAACATGTTATGGGTAGACCGAAAATATGCAGATAAACACATTAAAATATTTTAGAACTATTTCCTTCTTTACTTACTTTCCAAGACCTGAACTTGGGATTTATGCTTCTCCTGAAAGACTTTCTGCGCTCTCTTCAGGCTCTCTTCAGGCAGCAAGTAGGACTAGGCCTCCATCTGCTCCTGAGACTACACCCTGAAGGAAGATTCAGCCAGGGACACAGAAGCCAGTCTCTGAGGAAACACACACCGTGTCCGGGTGATCAATTTAAAGTCTTCAGAATTTGCTTTCAGTACGAAGGATGCAAATCTTGATTTTTCCAGGACCCACTATCTTCAGCCACTCTCTTAAGTTTATTAGTTTCTGAGCTTCTAATTTGGCACTTGTCTCCTCTAATTTCTAGAGAAATGGGGGTGTTGGGGGAGGGGTGGAAAGGCAAAAGCAAAAACAGAAAAGAAAAGAAAAGAAAAGGATTCTAAGGCGGATGGCAAAAATCATGTCATTTATAACATTTCAGTCAACAGGCTTACTGCATGCCACATCTTCATAGAAATCCTATTATCAAAGCCACCAGACACTATATTTGCTTCCAAATTATAGGCCCTGAGCTAACAGTTACTTTTTCCTCCCTGTAATAACAACAACACTTTGTATTTATCTAGCGCCTCTCTTCCAACAAGCTCAAAATGCTTTGCAGACATTAACTCCTAAATCCCAGGTCTCTGGTGAGTGGGGATATAGCTTTGTTTGGACAATTGTTGTTGCAGAAAACAAGGTGCAAAGCCATAAAAAATTCGAGAGGAGCCTGGTGAGGAAGTCCAACTCTTGGGTCTCAGAGAAAAATGACAAAATGCTTGCACTTTGCCCAGTTTTACTTTGCACTTGTTACAAACCAGGAGAATTCCTGGCTAGACTGATAATGCATCTGCTAGGACATCCTTTTTTTTTTTTCTACATTAGCTTTTTGATCGTGAGCTACAAAAATATCGAGGACAACAATTAAAATTTTAGGACAATAATTCAAATCCTAAACTTAATCACAAAGACTTAATCACATCTGAGATTCTCTCTTACCACCTGCAATTCCTGGGTTCTCAAAGCCATCAAGCCCAAGAAAGAAAACATAGACCTTCACCAGAGGTGAGGTTAACACGTTTTTGTTTCTTTTTTTAGGCATGTTTAGTTAGAGGTCTGGGATTTTTACCTTTCCGTAGTAGAGAACATTTCCAAATGGATTTCCTCAGCGAGTTCAGTAACACTTAACTAAAAATACAGCAGAGGACTACAGTCTTAAAGTTAGGAGGTTAAAAAAAAAAAAGAACTTGAGGTTTTCTAGAATTTCCTCTCTAATATTGCTGACATATTGTCATTCAACTGTTGCCTGAACACTTCCAGTTTTCAGGACACTCAGACAAACAGCCTATTTATTTTGGTGATAACTCTCATTGATAGAAATGTCTTCATTATATTGGAATGATTTCATTGACCTTAAAACTTCATCTCACTCAGTATTACCCTCAAAAAAACTCAGCTGGCATCAATAACTCTTCCACACAACTGCTCTGCAAACATTTAAGAGAACAATAATGGCTCCATGACATTTTCTTTTTGCCATATGAAACCTTCCCAGTTTGTAATGGACACACAGATGACATGCTTCCAGATTCTTCATCTCCTGGTGGTGCTTTAGCTACTAGCATGATCCTAAAAAGTTGCAGATTAGTGTGAAACCATTATATTACCTTGTCCTCTATTTTTCTAGTGGTGTGACAAAGTTTCATTCAATGTTGGATCCTTTCAAATTTATATATGTAGACTTCTATTCAAACTGATTATATTGGTTTGGATACAGAATATTGTGATCTTTCTGGATTCTATTTTTGTCATGTTGGAGTTAAGCTTCCCATCGTTGGATCCTGATTAATTTGATGTGTTTTCCCAATGTTTTGTACTATTCTATAAACATTTCTCTGTTTGGCATGCTTCAACCATTTGTAATCTATAGATCAGCCCCTGTCCTGCATACTAGTTCAAAGACCAGCAGTTATATAACAGGGTAGATCAGTGGTTTTCGACTTTTCTACATTTGTAGACTGGAACTGATTCACTGTTGGTTGAAAACTACTGCTGTATTATATAGCCAATGTTTTGCTAGGTAAGAAAGCTACCAGAATAAGGCAGAACTTTTTCTTGAAACATTCTCTTTGTAGTGAGAGACATAGGAAGCATAAGACATGAAAGTAAAGAGGTAGTTAGCATTGCCAAATTTACTTTTGTTTGCAATGGCCACCACTGCTAAGGAATTGGAACTTTACCCTTAGAAACTAGGGAATTTTCAAGTCAGAATAATAATCTGGCAAGTGAGGAGACTATTACTGGCAGCAAGTGGAATAAAAAAATTGAGGAGAGAACACAGGAATCAGAGAAGTCAATTAGGAGGCATTGTACTTCAGGTATTCGAAGTAAAGACTAAAGGACAATAGAAATAGTAGAAAAGCTGAAGTGACAGTTTTTTTTTTAAATTTAGAAGGTGAAAGTTTTAGAAAGTGATGGGGAATTTTTTTGCAAGGTTATATACATTTAAATACTGAGTAAGGAAGATAAAGGGATCAAGGACATGCTTAGGATATCTGTTTCAGTAAATGGTGTCACTCAAACAGATGAAAAAAGCTAAGATAAAGTAGAGCTACTCCAATGAGGGACATCTGGTATTGGAAACTATATGTAATTTTCTTAAATAATTCTTCATGGTCAAGGATAATAAGGAAAGATAAAGGGAAGATATTTGTATAGGTGCAATGCCTGGAGAAATAAGGAACATACTGGAATTCATGTGAATGCCAATTCTCTATTCAGTGGATGCTGAGGACTGGGACTTTGGGTCTAAGGAAGCTAGTGTGGCAGAAATTTAGAAATAGGAAAGCCAAAGCACTGGAAATTGTGTTATCTATCTAATATACTGAAGGAAATTAAGTTCTCAGTAGCACATTACCCAAATCTCTTTTTTTTCTGGGTTGGTGTCCATGCATTGTCCACCACCAGTTCTGAATACAATCAGCAAGGTGAGGTGACATTTTCTCATCTTAGGCACAGGCAATCATGTCTGACTTTATTGGAGACTTGACCAACCTTACTGACAATACTCACAGGCTTGGACTACTTCATTCAATAATCCAACCTAAAAAAGTGAAAGTTTCTAAGTTGTGATGGTTTTCAGGCAACTCATATTAGCACCTGGTAATCATTGTGTACTTTTCTAAATATGTATCTTTTTGACTATTCATTCTTGATACTTGGAAAAAGCAACAAATCTGCCATTCATCTTCCCCCCCTTTTTTGGCAAATCAAGGACATATTTTAAAGCTCTATTTTTTTCCAAGTGATTTCCCCTTCTTCATGATTTCTTGAAGATCCACAGGTGTTTATGAGATCACATCTTGAAATAATACTTCAAATTCTTGCTGGGACTTGCCTGGGGCTTTATGGGAAATGGGGGAAATAAAAACTGTCCAGATCTGCCTAGATTCAGTTCTAGGACTCATATCTTCACTATTATTGTGTGGATACCACTACTCATTACAGTCTAAAGAAATAATTTTCCTTATGAGATTAAGTAAGGTCAGCACAAGGACTGCTTCCTTAATGATTACCATTCATATTTTTGATGTATTCCTGGGCTGGAGAGATAGTACAAGAGTTAAGGCATTTAATTGTACATGCTTCACCCCTGGCTTGATCTCTGGTATCACATATGGTTTCCCCAATTAGAACAAGAGTAGTCAGTGTTGGAGAAGATATGAAGGGAAAAGGAATTTTCATTCATTGATGGTGGGAATGTTCATATTGTTTCCAGAAACAACATGTTCCAGAAGCAATGTGGAGCTGGACTGGTGGTGCAGAGTGGTAAGGCGTCTGCCTACTTGGCCCTAGCCTATGACAGAACATGGTTCAATCCCCCAGCGTCCCATATGGTCCCTCATGCCAAGAGTGATTTTTGAGCACATTGCCAGGAGTAACCCCTGAGCATCACCGGGTGTGCCCCCCAAAAACAAAAACAAAAAAACAACATATTGTTTCTGAAAATAATATGGACATTCCTTAATAAACTGGAAACTGAGCTCTCATATGACCCAGCATTAGGAGACAAAAACACAATGCAAAAAAGCCCTCTGCATTCCTATATTTATTGTAGCACTATTTAAAATAGCCAGAATCTGGAAATAATCTAAGCGCCCAGGAACAGGTGAGTGGATAAAGAAACTGTGGTACATCTAAACAAAGGAATGCTACATAGCTGTTAGAAAAAAATAAGTCATTAAATTTTTTATGCATAGTTGGTATAGAGAGTATTATACTGAATGAAATGAGTCAGAGGGAGAGGAACAGATAGAATGATTACACTCATTTGTGGGATATTAAAAATAAGCATTTTTTTTCAAAATGCTTAATTTCTGTATCTTCTCAGAGATACAAGCTTAAGTTGCAAACGAGTAAATATATTTACAAAGCAAAACAGCCTTCCTAATGAGAAAAAAGGGACTCTTGTTAGTTAGGAATTGATCATATATATATATATATGTATATATATATATATTGGAATTTTCAAAACTCCTTCTGCCAAAAGAGCAATAGCACAGAACAGGGGTCTTATGGGCTTAATGTCTCCCCAAACTGCATATGTTGAAATCCTGAAAGGGTCTTTATACATAAAATGAGGTTAATAGTATGGATTCTAACCCTTGATTGTATCTTTAGAAGAAAATCAAATAAGATGCAAATTCACAGAGGAAAGACTATATGAAGTTACAGACAGGAGGCACAAACCAAGTCTACACACCAAGAGAAGCCTCAGGGGAAACCAAGTCAGCCAGCACATTGATCTTGGATGTCTAGCATAGGTCAGAACATACATTATTTTTATTTAAGCAAACCAGTCAGTGGAACTTCATTACTGAAGCTCATAATAAGGATGCTTGAGTAAAAGCCATTACTTTTATGCAGCCAAGGACTACACATATCTGGATGTTCCCACAGAGCCAGAAAAAAAAAAGTTTTGGAATTTCTCTCTACTAGGGTATCTAGGTTAAGGCCAGATATCTCCTATAAAGCACAAAAAAAAAATCAAGGGTGAATCTGAGAGCCTCCCTAAAGGTCATATTGATATTTCTACCTCCCACAGGGATATCATGACAATTGTATTCAGATTCTAGTCATGGAGAGAGTGGATATTTCACCTTTGACTTGCACACTGTTCTCTTTTCTCTCTGGCCATGAAAACAAATTCATTTCTAAGCATTAATCTCTATAGGAGCCATTTACTTAAAATTCATGAGAAAGCTCCTCAGTTTTTTCTCATTTGGGTCTATCTAGAAACCAACCAGGAACAAGGTATGTCCAAAACCTAGTCCCAAAGTTTTTTCTAGAATTGATATCTTTAAAGACATCAATTAATTAAAAATCTGACTTCATGTGTCTATTCATTCCTTAATGATACACTGAAAGCACATTTGCTGCCTTGTTTTAAAAAAATCAGACTTAATCCCAGTGCTGGGATGGAGGTGTTGGGTTATTTCTAGACTTACTCTGCCCAGAGGTGGGGACCTGATGGTTCAACACTGAACTCCAGTAAAAGGTTCCAGGAAGCACCCAGAATGCTCAGAAGCCCACGTTGTGCCAGAGTTGAACTCAGGTTCTCACACAGTTGAGTGTGTGTTTTAACCTTGAACTATCATTTCAGTCCCACTCTGTCTTTTAAATGCTAGAGTTCCCAGTAGTGTGTGAGTGAGTGGGTGAATGCGTGAGTGCGTGAGTAAGTGAGTGAGTGAGTGAGTGAGTGAGTGAGTGAGTGAGTGAGAAAGAGAGAAAGAATCTGTGTTTGCATGTGCATTTATAGTGGGCCCTATGATATTTAATTTGTCACATTAGAAAAAGATTTTCTTCTCATCTTTTCAACACACTTCTATATATTCAGTAGGCTTAGTATTTCAAAGATTTTGACTCAAGTTCAAGAAAACATTTGTTAATATTTCTTTAGTTCAGCCCTTGGGCTTCCATCCAGCATATTCTAATCATTCACTGAAATGGTAGCAAAGTTTTACGGGAAAGCCAATTGGGCTTAAAAAGGAGAAGTGGGATGAAATTGAGCAAAGAAAAATATAGAACATATACTGAGTTATATGAAAAAATTCTATGAAAAAGAGAAAGCTGGAACCCAGCACATATTGAGTTAGGTAAAATATTAGAGGATTATGATTTTCTTCAATCCAGATAGGAATTGAAATGAGTTGTTTATATTTTCACATATTTTAGAAAATGTGTATCTTTAAATACTTAGAGAATTAGAGAAAATAATAAAAAAATTATATTTTCTCCTAAGCTTTTAAAAAGTCAGTTTACACTTTTATGTCTTTCAAAGTTAGGTAGTATTAAAAATTGGTCCCTGTTCACATGTGTTTTGGGAGACCCTGACCCAGCTGGTTGCATTTGTAGGTAGTAAAATGACACTCATGTTTGGTCTGTTTTAATGATTCTTAAGTCTGCACAACAATATATTTTCCTCGCACATGTTGAAACCCAAAATGCTACCATTACCAATAAATTCTCTATTAAAAGAACAACATGCTGCAGGGAAAATAATGCATAAAATTCCTTGGTATTATTAAACTTTGTTAAATTCATTGAATCTCCTAGAAATCTTAATCCATGCCAGTGGCTGATTCATGGAGGGCTGAGAAATGTCTGCTGCAGGAGCCCAGTGACAGCTACCAAGCTACCTAAATTGGGAAGTGTCTCCAGGGTGATGGTGATGGGTGGCACTCAGTCACCACTGAGCTGGCAGCTTCAACCCATGCCTGCCCTGGTCCTGAGGATAAGTGGATCTGAGGATAAGTGGAGGAGAGAAGCTAGAAGGAAGGATGAAGTAGAGACATTGTATTTAGCCAACTACAATGTGATCCAGTCTTGCTCTCAATTCCCCATGGTCATGTGATAAAACTGTGATTTGAGCAAGTCTGAAAGTCTTCCGGGCCATATTTCCCACATCTTACAAAATGGAAGCACTCATCATCCCTGTCTTGGATTGGGGTCCCAACCAGTTTTATAGGGAAGAGTTCTGAACAAAGAACATGAGGGATGTAGAAGTGGGCAATGGGAACATATAAATGAAAGGGTATTTCGATAGCAGACTCAGTGGACTCTTTATTTAAGCACCATGATTACAAACATGTTAGTAGTTGGTTTTCAGTCATAGAAAGAACTTCACCCCTTCACCAGTGCAACATTCCCACCTTAGTGCTCTCCCATTCTCCTCCCCAACCCGCTGCCTATATTTGACAGGAATGCTTCCTCTCTCACTCATTAACATTGTCATGATAGTGGTTAGTGTAGTTATTTCTCTAAATGCATTCACCACTCTTTGTGGTGCGCTTCATCTTGCGAGCCGATCCTTTCAGCCCTCATCTCTATTCTCTGGGCATTATTAAACTAATATGTTTAATTGTTCTTAAAACCCGTATAGGAGTGAGACTATTTTGTGTCTATCTCTCTCCCTCTGACTTACTTCACTCAGTATAATAGTTTTCATGTTCATTCACATAAAAGAGAATTTCATGATTTCATCTCTCCTGACAACTGCAAAATATTCTATTGTGTATATGTACCACAATTTCTTTAGACATTCATCTGTTGAGGGGCATCTTGGTTGTTTCCTGAGTCTGGCTATTGTAAATAGCGCTGCAATGAATATAGGTGTAAGGAAGGCATTTTTGTATTGTGCTTTTGTGTTCCTAGGGCATATCCCTAGGAGTAGTTTGGCTAAGTCATATGGGAGCTCAATGTCCAGTTTTTGAGGGATCTTCATATTGTTTTCCATAAAGGCTGGACTAGGTGGCATTCTCACCAGCAGTGAATGAGAGTCCCTTTCTCCCTTATCTCCGCCAACACTGATTTTTCTTGTTCTTTGTGATGTGTGTCAGTCTCTGTGGTGTGAGATGGTACCTCATTGTTATTTTGATTTGCATCTCCCTGATGATTAGTGATGTGGAACATTTGAATTTGAATTCAAACATTTGAATTCGGCCATTTGTATTTAAGATATACAAGGTAATGACAGAATATAACAAGAAAAAAATCTAAACCCATAAAAAATGGGGAAAGAATAACCGACACTTTCTCAAAGAAGAAACTATAACCTCCTTTAACTGAGAACAATGCTCAGGAGGGACTCAACTGAAGTCATCACCTTTCACTGTTGCTGCCAACATGGGGACTAAGTTTTATATAGTGTGTGGTGTCCATTACATATACCCGTGAGGTACTCAGAGGTACTTACTCTATATGTAAATAGACATAGCTTAAAACAGTTCCCAAAATGTAGTGTATCTCTTCTCCCAGGAAAAACTAACAATAAGGAGAATTTATATATGATTCTCAGTTCTTTTCACTACAACATGTCCCAAAGCTGCAAGTAAGCAACCTCACCTACTCTTCTAGGCAGTCAATATAATCTTCATCTTTAGGAGTTCTGTTGTTCTACATGGTTTATATGGTACAGAGATATAGACTCTTGTTATTGAGCAGACCTGAGTCCCTTATCCCTGTTTTTTCTCAAGTACTTGTCCATTTGCCATCAAAATTGGGCAACATGGTACCAACATGATTCATTGCATCATCAGATAGAAGAAAAATTCTTCCCTATGGTACAGTAGCTGCCCAATTTCTTCTGATGATTAACTTATGCCAGGCAAAAGATGATTCTCTTCTTTGCCTTGGCATATGTTCTTAAAGTGACCAAGTACCAATTATACGTTAGAGTTTAAAACAATTCTTGAGGGAGTCAGGAGGTGGTGCAGGAGGTAAGGTGCCTGCTGCTGTGCCTGCGCTAGCCTAGGGCGGACCACGGTTCGATCCCCCGGTTCCTATATGGTCCCCCGTGCCTGCCAGGAGCGACTTCTGAGTGCATAGCCAGGAGTAACCCCTGAGCGTCATTGGGTGTGGCCCAAAAACCAAAAAAAAGAAAAAAGAATTCTTGATATAGGTCTTATAAGAGACATTTTCCATTAAGAACCATGCTTATTAGACCTCAGAGGCTAGGATTGTGGACATGGGAGCTATAAATGCGGGCATGAAAGCCCACAGCTCGTCAATGTCTAATATCTTTGGCCAATTTGGTCATGCTATGCCATGAATTATTGGCAGGAATCCAAAAGTAGGGATGGGCATAAATTCTAAGTGAGTGTGTGTTGGGGAGGATGGTAAAGGGATTGAGATTTGATAGAGCTCTCCGAATTTACTTCAAATAAAGGGGAATGCTATACTTTTGTAGAAAAGAGTAGAGTACTTTCTCATATCAAAGGGCTTTTGGAGTGCCCAGATGATTCAGATCAGGTTGTAGAGTCCCACTGTCTCCTGTGATGTAGCCATAAGGGACTATCTGGAGGATTGACCTTTCAAAATATTCTGGTGCCCAGCTGGCCTTGCGGTTAAGAATTGGAACCGGGGGGCCCGGGGGATAGCATGGAGGTAAGACGTTTGTCTTTCATGCAAAAGGTCATCGGTTCGAATCCCGGTGCCCCATATGGTCCCCAGTGCCTGCCAGGAGCAATTTCTGAGCATGGAACCAGGAGTAACCCCTGAGCACTGCCAGGTGTGACCCCCCCAAAAAAAATAATTGGAACCAGAGTCCTCAGAATTCTGTGTTCTCTGATGACCTGATTGTCCTTTCACAATCTTTTTCACTTGTTTGTTTGTTTTTAGGAAACAATCTGCTGTGTATCACACATAGTAAACTCAAGAAACTATATTAGTATACTGGGGGTTGAACATGGGTTGGCATTATGTAAGGCAAGCACCCTACTTGCTGTACTATCTCTCCAAACCCCTTTCATAAACTTCTCAGAAGGTCTTTTAAATTTACGTGTCTTTGTTTAGTGAGTAACCACCCACACCCAAATGTCCTTCTTTAATGCTTTTGTCATGCTGAGAAAGAGCAACTTAATTTTATTCTCATAAGAATTATTTCTTTTAACAATTTGTACTGCTCCAGCATGCCTGGGAATGTCCACATTCCATTCATTACTCAAGATTGGGACCCCAGCATCAGCTTCCTAGTTAGAGATGTCACTACAAAACCCTTCTTTTGAACCTTATTTTCTAGGACTATGCCTAGTTCCACACTACTTAAGAAAGGATTCCAGGGACATCTACTATGAAATGGGGATCTAGGGATCTGCGTATATGTGTTCCATAGAGTCTTTGGAGTCTTTGACTAGCATGTTTGGATATAGAAAGAGAAATGTTCTTAATGAAGGAAATTGCAACAATTTGAAGACATGACCCTTAAGAATTTTTGAAGAAAGATGAGAGAATTGGTCCTTCATGAACTTTGCTCCCTTAATGATCAAGATATGATTATTTCTTCTGCTAGATGTGATCTACCACTGAGGCAGAGACCTAGACTTATGTGAGGCAACTTTCTTTAAATAAAGGCATTTCCTTAAAAGAAAAACAAACTATGAGCAATTAGCAGGTAATAAACATGGTAACTAGAGGAAAAAGAACCTCAGAGGCAGAGATGCTAAAAAAGAAACCAGGTAACATCTTAATATTACAGCTAACAATATCTATTCTGAACACTTTATGGCATAATTAATATGAAAGAGCTTTAAGATTATTTAATAGCTCTCCTTTCTTTCTTCTCTTTCTTTGGTAACCAGGATGAAACCCAGGGTCTCCATACTATAATTTTTTTAATATAGTCCTTGGCCTTCTGAAAGTCCACGATCCATCTAATTTATCCTAAGACCCTAAATTCTGTGGAGAGTTTAGACATCATGGGAAACTAAACTAAGTGATCATCATGTGAAAACTTGACTTTATTTTTTGCCATCCAATAGTTTTCCTTTGGTGAACAGTTTCAAACATCTTAAGGTTAAATGCTAGTATCATTGCAAAGTTAAAACAGAACCATAAGTTTAATATTATTTTAAATTTAAAACGATTTAATATGACACCAAGCTTGAGTTCACATTCTACATGGTTGTGGAGATATTAGGGTTTAAACAGATGTCAGCATTTTTTTTTACAAAACGGAAATTGAGTTCTACAGATGGTTAAGATGGAAGAGTTCAAAGTGGTGTATAAAAAATGTACACTCAAGTAAAAGTAATCATCTTTACATTTGAAGGTTTAAGAAGTCCTTTTGGTGAGGAAGATAATTTTCAAGCTGATCAGAAAAAATATATTTAATTTTTACTCCCATATCATATTTCTTTTTTCTTGGCTACAATTTCTAGTATGGACAGTATCTATGCAGCAATATAGGGCTTCTTTATACTAATTTTTCTATTAGCATAATATTGTTCAACTTGCCACATCATATTTTCCATATAGCAACAGGTTATGGTATCATAAAAATCACTGCCACCTTGAGTCCTATTACTTTTTATATACAGTTGGAATTCTTTTTAGAAAGTTGAGCTCTTTTACATATTTAGGTAATGCATTTGCCTTGTTAATTAAGGTGAGTTTTTACCCATTATCCATTATTTTAACAATGCCACTTGGACTCAAAGGAATGAAATAATTAAACTATTATTTAAAACTATCCATAAATAAGGATGTCAAGATGCTCAATCCACAAAATCATCACAGTATGCTTTCTATCAAAATATGTTCAAATATGCAACCCATTGTGGATACTTGAAACACTAAGTGTCAAAGAACATTGAGAAAAGGCACCTCAAATTTTATTTGGACAGAGAGAATTAATTGCAAGACCAGAAAGAGGATGAAGAATGGTCTGCAATACACTAAAGACAGCTTCAGGGTAGACTGTTCCATGTTTAATGACAAACTACAGACCCTACTGAGAAATATATGCTTTATTATCAGCAACAGAATTGGGGGTCTGTAAAATGCATACAGACACTGACTTCACAACATATACTCATACTCTCATTTACAAATGTCCACAACCATACCCAGTACTTTCTTTGGTATAGACTAGGAAGAACTTTCTGAGTCATGAAGAGTTAAATATCTTTGATCAATCTCTTTGTCAGCAACTTGAAGTGAGACTATAACACTATCTCCTTCCTGCAGTGTCTTTCTGAAAAGTTTTGTTACCTTGCATCTTTTGCACTCTGACTTAATGCTCCTTCAAAGACTTCAAAGACTATTTTTATTTCCTGTCTACCAAGTGTAGTCAAACCATGAAAAGCAAAAGACCTTGATTTCCACTTTCCATCTTCTGAAATTGACAATTAAATCTTAACTACTAATAAATGAGGGCTGACTTCTGGATCAAATCTTTCCCCTCCCCCTCAATTGAATAAACTTTCATTCAAGTCACTCCCATATCTCTGTTTCTTTTTCTTTTTCTTTTTTGGTTTTTGGGTCTCACCCGGCAGTGCTCAGGGGTTACTCCTGGCTCCATGCTCAGAAATTGCTCCTGGCAGGCACGGGGGACCATATGGGGCACTGGGATTCGAACCGATGACCTTTTGCATGGAAGGAAAACGCCTTAACTCCATGCTATCTCCCGGGCCCCCATATCTCTGTTTCTAGATAAGAAGATGATGACCCTATGAAATTGAGTTTGATCTTAACTTTCATATAAGAAAAGCATCTCAGAAAGACTAAGCAACTTGTTCAAAGATGAAACGTGAGGGGCCGGAGTGGTGGTGCCAGTAGGGCGTTTGCCTTGCACTCGCTGACCTAGGACGGAGATGATTGGATCCCCCAGTGTCACATATGGTCCCCCAAGTAAGGAGTAATTTCTAAGTGCATAGCCAGGAGTAACCCCTGAGCATCACTGGGTGTGACAGAAAAAACAGACAAAATTAAATGTGAATAAATGACAACACTTAGATCAGACTGGATTTGGTATGCTCTAGCATCCTACAACACACTTCCTTCTAAAATGAAAAGGGTATCACAGTCTTTTTCAATGGTGTCAGGAGAAACTGCTGAAGTTGGGGTCATTCCAGTCATAATTTTTGCTTGACTGTAATGCTGCACTAGGCTCAGTAGAAAGGGATGGCAGCTTGACATCAGATCAGTGAAATTACATATTACTGAGTAGCTCTAGAAGAGAGAATTGTGGGGAGACTCATCCAGCAGTGCTCTTGGCTCTGTGCTCGAGTCACTTCTGGTGGTGCTCAGGGAACCAAATGCCACAGATCTAATCATCTATTGAACTAGGGTTAACAGAAGGTAACGCGAGAATATTGACCCCTGTTCCATCAAATGAGAGCTGTGTTTTACCAGCTCTCTTCAGGTATATGCTGAAAAAGAAAAAAGGCTTCTCCCAGATACCTAGGCTTCATTTCTGAATGACTGTCAATCTCAATGTGACTTGAGATCCCAGAACTTCTTCAAATTCCATAATTATTATTCCTAATACCAGTAGGACTAAAAAAAGATCACAGAAGATCCCAATGTCTCATCACTAAGATTGTTGTGAAGTTCCCAAGATCAAACTTAAGATCGATTGCGTTTTTCAATCCCTTGGTTGCAAAAATCATCAGTGACTGAATATTGAGAAGTTTTGGAATCTCCTTTTACTCAGCTTGCTAAGTGGCAGATATAGACTTTCTATATGAATAAATTACTGTTGCTTTAGCCTTTCTATAAAACCTATTTTGAAAGCATAGCCTAAAGCCATTCCTGCCAATGGCTTCTTTCTCTTTGCTCTTTCTTTGAGTTATGAACTGTGCACATCAATAGCTGCTCTGAAAGCTTTGATGCTTCCTTGGCAATGACTTCAGTCCTGCTGCATTTACCACAGAACTGCAGTGACTGTCTTATGTGGAAAAGCATATTTGTGGTTGATAAAATGCTCATTCAATAGAGGGAAATGTGAATTGATTATATTGAGCATTTTTACAACTGTCACTTTTCTAGAAGACGAAAGAGAGTCATTTTGGTTTCTTCATCTAGTCCACATATACAGTGATTTTTAATTACAATCAAAGATTATTAAAGGAAATCCAAGTGAAACCAGGGGGGAAATTATAACTATGACATAGTGCATGAGATTCCCATTTGATCTGGGGGTTGAAATTGGCAGTCTGCTGTAAGCTTTTAGATTCATGCAATATTTGATTTTGTATACAATTACTCTAATGGTATCTCACTTAATGTAATTTCGTGGATAATAATCCATGCTAGGTAAGGTATCATCACCCTCTTATTTAGTCAGATTATGATAAATGAGAATCCCAATGCCCTTTGCCTAAAATCATGTCTGGATTCTACTGTACCTTATTTTCTCATCTCAAAGATTTTTAACTAAATAATTTGCCTTTGTAATTCACCATCCTTCACCAAGAGAGGCAATGTGATATTAGTTATATTCAGGGATCCAAAAACAAACAAAACTTGTTTCAAATTAAGGCTTCATCACATAGACATCTTATTAGAATGTGGGGATGTTTATTTAATCTATCTCAATTTCATTGCCTATAAAAGTTATAGAACATTATCTGCTTTGAGATATCATTGGGAGGAGCAAATGCAACCTCAAGTACCAGCTTACTGGCATGGAATAAAAACAGAAAGTCAGTTGTCAGTTCAAGCACTGTCGTGAAAGTTCTTAGTGGAATTAGAGAAACAGGACAGATATATTTTAGAAGACCCACTTGCTACCTGAGGTGTAGTTTGAGGACTATTAGAAAAATCCTTAAAGATGTAGATTCTGCTTCTGTTTCTCAAAGTGTTTTTTTTTCCTTCTGAGGGGCCAATATAGTTCTAGACCTCCACAAGAAAAAAGACTAAGATCTCATTTCTTCACATTATCAGTACTTGGACTGCCTTTAAAATTGCTGTTCTTTATATTTTTATCCAATAATCAAATGAAGATTTTCTTCATTTTGTTTTTTTTTTTTGAGGCCACACCCTATAGTGCTTAGGGCTTACCCTTGGCTCTGTGCTTAGAGTTCATTCCTGGTGTGGTTTGGGGGGCCATATAGTTGCTGAGGATATAACCTGTAGTTGACTGCATACAAGGCAAATATTTTGCCTACTCTACTATTGATTGAGAATTCCCAAATGAATGTTTTTATTTCAGTAATTTGTTTTTCATATCAGACTAATTGGTGGTTATCTTCTACTTGAAGATCCATTTTCAAATCAGACAAACATTTGAACAAAACTAATTTAGGCTAATAATGTTATCAAAATAATATTTTTCTATAGGCAAATATAAGCTTTCTAAAATACAAGCCTTTGTGAAAGATATATAAAAGTGCTTGTATAATCTATCTCTTCAAATAGAAAATCAAATACACTGTTAACTTTCTGAGCCTCCTATAAAAAAAGTTCCACAAACTTATAAAGTCGTTGTTCCATAGTTCTGGGTAACTACAGCTCAGATCACGATGTTGAGAGGATCTTGCTTCTTAGAACTATGAGAGAAAGATTCAATCTCCACTTTTCTCATTGACTCAGTATGGTTGTCTTCTCCCTGGATTGATTTTTTCCATTGTGAGCTTTGTTTTCAAACTTTCTTTCCTATAAGACCAACTCTCTAATTTAGTCTATAGCCTGCTATAACCTCATTTAATCTAACTACCCTTGGAAAAAGACTTTGTATCTCCAAATAAGGTCATTGAGAACATGGGGATTAAAAATCACATTCAATGCATAATACATTATTTTCTATTTATTAAAAAAAAACTTCTGAGATGGTCGGAGTGATAACACAGTGTGCGTGGCATTTTGAGTTTATAGGGTTTGATCCTTGGCATTTAACAGAGTTCCCAGAGCATGCCAACAGTGATTCCTGAGTGAGTGCACAGCCAGGAGTAATTCCTGAGTATGACCAGATAATGACTCAAACTTCCCCTCTCCCCAAAAAAAATCTTTTGTGGAGTTTGGAGAGAAGCCGCTGTTGTATTAACCCTGGTAAGGTCAGTCTAGGGTTCAGATCCCTGGATTCTTCCTGTATGGGACATGCCCATCGCCTTCCCTGTTGGAGGGTCCAACTCTCCATCCACTCTAACCCAACTTCCGCTGCTTAAATGGGTCCAGTCCCTCAGCCACTTTCAGAGAGAAGTCACTGCATTGGAGGAATCTGCTAGGCCTAAGAGTCCATGATGCCTAATCATCCTAATGATGATCCTATAGTGGTGGAATTGCCTCATCACATCACCCAAGCACAGTAAGAAGTAGGAGTCAGCAGAAGCAGAGAAAATGAGGCATGAGATGGGGAATTTGTGTTTAAGCCCATGAGCTCCCTCAGTGAAAACAATTATCACAGAAGGCTCAGTTAGTACCTACCAACTCAGCACATTCTGGACATTCACTTCGGTGACACAATTTTATATATATATATATATATATATGTTGAAATATGCAAGATAAAGTGAAGGATTTTGTGCCTGTTCACGCAGGCTAAGATGATAAGCGGGTTACTTGCCACATGAGAGGAAGGGAGGGTTCACTATGGTTCCGACTATTGTTGAAATGTTGAATCACTGTATTATGAACCATTTTGTAAATCGCAGTAATTAAAGTCTAAAATAGGAAAAAAATGGATTGAAGCCATATTCAGTAACACATGGGAGCCTGGTATGATGGTGTAGTCCTCATGATGGTAGCTGAGAGTACAAAGGGGGTGGAGATCAGTTTCTTGTACGGTCTTGTCCTGTACTTGACTGCTTGAGCCATATCCATCACAAGGTCTTATGTTAACTACATAAAAGGATCCAAAATTAGATTCAAACTTCAATTATTACATTATTTGTTTGGTTGGTGTTTATTTATTTTTGCAACACCTAGGCAGTGCTTACTTCTGTCTGTGTATCTGAAATTGCTTCTAGAAGTCTCAGGGGACCTTTTGGGATGCTAGGGAAGCAACCTAGGTTGGCAGTATGCAAGGCAATTATTGCTTTACCTGCTGATATACTATCATTCCGGTTCTTTTTTTTTTTTTTTTTTTTGGTTTTTGGGCCACACCCGGTCGCTCAGGGGTTACTCCTGGCTATTCCCTCAGAAGTCGCTCCTGGCAGGCACGGGGAACCATATGGGGAACCGGGGGATCGAACCTGGGTCCGTTCTAGGTTAGCACAAGGCAAGGCAGGCACCTTACCTCCAGCGCCACCGCCTGGCCCCCTATCATTCCAGTTCTTAATTTTTCTCTTGAGATGTATTATCCCCACCATTTCTCCTTTGGGACCTTCTAGACAGATGGGATAATGATTGATTCTTTCAATAGATACATATTTTAAAAATTGGAATGATCTTGTGGGGGCAGCTAGTAAAGAAAGGAAAACTTGAGAATAGGATTTGCAATCATCTCTGAATTTTATTTGTCATTTCACATAGACAGGTCTTCTCTCTGAGTTTTATAGGAATAAGTTTAAATGCTGACAGTTGGGCTTCCCCAGAATCTCAGGAGATGGAAATAGCCCACGAACATTCCAGTCAGTTCTCTCTCTCTCACACACCCAAGTTAGAAAAACCTTTGATATGGAATACAATTGAACCTATGAATCCCAATACTGATATTGTTTCAGCTTCGATTCTTTCTCACTGTATTTTGAAAAGAGAGGCATGATTAATACTTACATATTCATTTATAGAGATGAAATGGGCTTTCCACTCACTATTTCGTGAAATTAAACTGATGAAACTGGCCCAACTCTCACTCTTTTAGTTAAAAATGAATTAATACTCAGTAAGCATCTGGGGCTTTTTGCTAAGAGGTAGTATCATGCATTAGACATGATTGAAGGAATATGTAGATGGGGCTGACAGTTGCATGCCCCAAGTCCCCATTGGCCATAATTTAAGAAAATAGATATCAAAGTGGTGCCAGGGAATCTTACAGCTAAGCTACTGCATGGCTCTGTAAAGGGAGGGCATACTTAACCCAGGGGAACTATAAAACGTCAGCTGAGCGTTGATGGAGTTTGGAATCCCATAGAAACCTGTTCTCCGGTAGAAACATGCACATATGTGGAGCTGCATTGCTATAATCAAGACACAACCAAATTCACAGATGTGCCCAATTTTCTATTTCCTCTGTATTTTATCAGTTTCATAGCACAGTGACAAATGAGGAAAGTCCTAAACTGATTTTGCATAGCATCGTAGAGGAGTAGTTCACAAATCTCACTGGTGGGAATGAACCTCACAACTGTTAATAGTTAAGTGCTACATCTGTCTAATCCATTTTTGGGATACACTAAGCTCTCTGTTACTTTGCACATAGCAATGGAAGGAATCTCATTATTCTAAGTCAAGTTTCAAACAATTTTTTCTTTAACAAAAATCCCCCCCAAATTTTTCCTTCTCTGTTGATTTTCCTTTTTATATTTTCACATATCCAAGTATATATGACTCATAATTTTATGCATATAAAATTTTATATATAAAAGTCTATAATTAATTTCAAAATGGGCTTAAAATGGAATAGTTGGGGGGCTCGGAAGATAGCATGGAGGTAAGGCGTTTGCCTTTCATGCAAAAGGTCATCAGTTCGAATCCCGGTGCCCCATATGGTCCCCCGTGCCTGCCAGGAGCAATTTCTGAGCATGGAGCCAGGAGTAACCCCTGAGCACTGCTGGGTGTGACCCAAAAACAAAACAAAAAAAATGGAATAGTTGACAAAAATTCTACAATAAGAAAAAATAAACTCCTAAGTTTTGTCTCTTTATATGAGCATTTCACTTTTTCTTTAGATCCTAAAATTCCAGGAGAATTTTATTTATTTATTTAATTTTGGGTTTTGGACCACACCCAGCAGTGCTCAGGGGTTACTACTGGCTCTGTGCTCATAAATTGCTACTGACAGGTTTGGGGAACCACATGGAATGTCAGGAATTGAACCCAGGTCCATCCCAAGTCAGCCATGTGCAAGGCAAACGCCTTTCTGCTGTGCTATTCTTCAGCCCATTCAAGAGACTTTAAATATTCCGCTAGCAACAGCTTCCTAAACAAGATAGAAATTTTATAGCTTGAAAAAATAGAAAAAATATAAAGTAAAATTTATTTATTTATTTATTGGAATGTGAACATCAACCCCACCCTGTGCCCACTATTTCCCTGTGTTCATCTTCTCTATAACAAGATTCTAGCTATTTCACTTTTGGATAATTGCTTCACTCTCTTAAGCTACCATCTAACAGGCCTATTAATGAGAATGTTCTCTCCCTCCCAGCCAGTGAGGGCATACTTGGTCTAATCTGGATCCATCAGATGTGCTCTATAACATTTGAAATTGGAGCAGAGGAACAGGCACTAAGTTCTCTCTCCTAGTGCAGAGCCTTGCCTACAAGGTCTATGAGTTTCTACTGCCCACTACCCCAGAAGATCTGTTGATCCCTGAAGTTTCCCAAACTGGATTTCTAGTTTACCCTTGTTTCTTGTATTTCTCCAAATTTCCTATAAACTCTTCCTTTTCTTAATCTAAACAAATGTTGACTGTTATTTCCATTCAGAACTAAGTCCCTACCAACTGGGAGAAAACCATGGCCCACTGAAACTTGGCAAAAAGATTGGTTTACTCTGCAAACCAATAGCTTTAACTAAAGGTAGGGATATTTCTATTTCACTCATGTTAAGAATAGACATACTTTATCCAAGCTAGGCTTTACCTATATCTGTATAATAGAAATAAGAGGCTAAATATTAATAAGATCTGTGTCTTATTATTTTTCTGCTGGTGTTGGAAAAATTATCCAGGGGTAGGAATGAAAAAGGTGCATAAGGAAGAAGCATGCATTATATGTTCTCAAATTTGTAAAATTCTGTAAAGTCTTTTTTATTCTTAAAATTACTTTATCTAAACCAGGGGTCTCAAACTCGCGGCCCGCGCGCTGTTTGCGGCCCTCCGTACAACATTTTGTGGCCCTGCCCTAGAGGATTCTTTTTTTGTTTTGTTTGTTTTAGCTTTTTGGGTCACATCCCCCAATGTTCAAGGTTTACTACTGACTTTGTACTCAAGGATCACCCCAACTTTGCCTCCTGCGGCCCCCAGGTAAATTGAGTTTGAGACCCTGAAAACACAGTGGTTTAAAAGGCTGTTCATAATATTTTTTTACTTTATAAAGTTGTTCATGATTGAGTTTTAGCCATATAGTGTACAACACCCTTTCTTTTGTAATTCACTGAAGACACAAGATCTGTGTGGATGAAAAAACTCATCTCTCTTTCTTTTTTTTTTTTTTTTTTTTTTTGGTTTTTGGGTCACACCCGGCAGTGCTCAGGGGTTACTCCTGGCTCCATGCTCAGAAATTGCTCCTGGTAGGCACGGGGGACCATACGGGGCACCGGGATTCGAACCGATGACCTTTTGCATGAAAGGCAAATGCCTTACCTCCATGCTATCTCCCGGGCCCCGGAAAAACTCATCTCAAGATAAAAATTAATGTTCATCTCAGGAAAAACTAAGTGAATTTTTTGCTTAGTGGTGGAAAAATAACCGAGGATATGCAATACTAGAAATCCATCACTATCATTAACGGATGTCACAAGATATTAGAGGTTCAATAAAAAAGGTGTAATTCCTGATTTGCTTTGGGGAGTTAATGCTGAGCAAGACCAATAGTTTTAGGAAATAAGTAGATCTGGAAAAAGTGCTCCAGATTGTACCTGCATCTGCAGTCTCCTTCCCACACACAGCCTTAACCAGCACCATTGATTCACTTCCACACCACCAGCTCCAAATCTTCTGAGGGTCGTGGAGCTTCATGATAATATAGATGACAAAAACAGGCCCTTTCTGAAGGACTATGTCAAACATGCTCATCATTGATGATTTTGGATACAGTGTACACTGGTGCTCACACAAAGCTCAAAGTGAACAACTATCCTCTGAGAAGCATTTCTGGCTCTTATCTCTACTCATGACTGCTCCTATATGGTTCTATGGTTTTGTGGGTGTTTGCCACTGTCTATTAATCCCACACAGAAAGGAAAAACAATTTGAAAAGAGGAAAAAATTAAAAAAGAAAAATTCATACATGGTAGCTTTGTACATAAATATTAATTTATGGACAAACTCACATAAACAAAGAAAAGGGTATTTTCAGCACTTTCATAATGCCTGTTTTTAAGTAAAGATATTTCCACTTTTCGGGGCCCGGAAGATAGCATGGAGGTAAGGTGTTTGCCTTTCATGCAAAAGGTCATTAGTTCGAATCCCGGTGCCCCATATGGTCCCCCGTGCCTGCCAGGAGCAATTTCTGAGCATGGAGCCAGGAGTAACCCCTGAACACTGACTGATGTGACCCAAAAACCACAAAAAAAAAAGATATTTCCACTTTTCTAATTTTGTGTCTTGAAAGTAGTTAGCATAGTTGCCTGCTCAATAATTATTTCCTAAAAGAAAAAAATGTGTGGTTCCATGGCAATTAATAAATTAAACCAAAAAGTGTCACTATCATTATTTTACGAATTAAAATTAGTGATAATTTCTTTCGTTAAAAAATTGGGAAGTTGGAGGCCTGAGCAATAATACAGTGGGTAGGTCATTTGCCTTGAATGAAGTCTACCAGGTTCCATTCCCAGCATGCCATATGCTCTGACCCAACTCAGACATCCCTAAGCCTGCCAGGAGTAATTTCTGAACACTGAGCTCTGCCTGTTGTGGTCCAAAAACAAACCAACAAAAAAAAAGTTGGGGGAATTTACTGGCTCTCAGGCAGATTACTCAAGCAACCTGGCCCTGTGTGATCAGCTGCTAAGCAGCATGTCCATGCTGTTTTCCTGTTAATTGAGCCTCTCTTTTTTCTTTTCTTCTTTTCTTCTTTCTTTCTTCTTTCTTTCTTCCTTTCTCTTTCTTTTTCTTTCTTTCTTCTTTCTTTCTTTTTTCCTTTCTTTTCTTTCTTGGCAGGCTCAGGGATCATATGGGATGCAGAAGATCAAGGGGGCTCTCTTTTGAGAGTTACAAAAGTCTATGGTATAGGACACTTGCTCAGATACTTCTGAAGGCTCTAGATCATAGGCATGGCTGCTGGAATCATGGGTGTGGCTGTCAGCACCTCAGGAGGGACACACAGCGGAATCTGCCTGATTACAAGGGTCCCCAGAGATGTCAGCCATAAAACTGGCATACCTGAAATGTTTGATGACATGAATTATCTGCATAACTTGTTTTCTTCTCTTTCTTTCTTTTATTTTATTAAAAGAAAATGCATTACATGGTTGACAGTGTTGACCATAATACATGTGTTCCCAGATAACTGAAAGCAAAGTTATTTTTAAAAAAGAAAGAAAAAAGAAAAAGGAAGAAAGTTTAACAAAAGAAAGAAAAAAGCAAAAGTATAATAGCAAGCACATTTGTGAAAATAATTGTATCTCCAACGAAGTCATTAAAAACAATGGCAGAAGATTAAGTAAGCTCTTGTTGTCTAGCTGTCTTATTGGTGTATTCCTATTGAGAATTTCCTATAGAAATTCAAAGCACTATTACTGATACTGAGACTTTTAGGGGTGTGTACTCAGCTTCCAGACCTCCAGGAATTAGGATGGTGTGGGGTGGGGAGGGTGTCTGCACTGACTCCAAGAAGCTCTGGTGTTATAAGCCCAACAACCCGCAAGAACTTGTCTCAATGAAGCATGTAAGTTAAAGTAGTTTAAAAGCCTAAATCATAATCTTTGAGAAAATATTTTCTTAAATATTATATCAAATCTCTAGTTCCTATTAAGATATTAAAAGCCATGATATAGATAATGGTAAAAGTTGTAATGGCAAGCACAGAATAAAATATTTTCCCTGAAATTAAAGAAGTTTTTGTCCTCAATTTTTAAAATCAAATAATGCTCCAGAAATGACTACTTGCAAACTATTACATTGATTAAACATTTCATTTGGCCTTTATATTGTGACATCAAGCAAAATCTCTGATTAGTGGAGGTAACTCAAAACTTGTGCTGCACTCTACTTTCCCCAGAAAAGACTCAAGGCTATAAAAATAGTTGAAAGGAGGAATTTGTTTTTAAAAGAGAAAAATCAATGTCTAAAAATCTATTGCTGAGTCATTCCAAATTATACACCTTCAGAAACCATTAGATTAAAATTGATTTAAAAATAGATAATCCTCACAGTGGAAGATCTCTTTCTGTTCCATATTTGCTATTCACTGGGACTGGAAAGTCAGTTAAAACAAAAGAGACTAAAAGAAATATGCCTTATGGTTAATTCTGAGACGCCCGCAAATTCCTTTAATCAAAAGACTCAAACATTCTTGTTACTCCAGGTTTTACTAGTTTTGAATTGGTAGAGGATTAGCAGATTCTATGTTAATATGTTCGTTAGAACCAAGGAGGTTGGTTAGTCAGAACATTTTAAAATGTTAACATTAGGTTTGGAAAATAAATCATTTTCCTTCACTTATAGTACTTAACTAATGGGACCAGAAGATTTTGCAAAGTTTTCCTATACTTAGAGCATCAAAGGCAAAATATCTGGAGTCTTTCAGATCTCTAGAAACTTAATAGTTTAAAGTTGAAATAATTGGTTAGAGAGATAGTGCTTGCTTTGCAAGCAGGGACCTCAGTAACCCGAGTGAGCCCTGAGCTCAGAGCCAGGAGTAAGCCCTGTGCACCTGGGTGTGGCTGAAAACTTTTTTTTTTTTTCATTTAAAACAAAAATGAGGGCCTGGAGAGCCTGCACAGTAGTGAGGCATTTGTCTTGCGTGCAGAAGGACGGTGGTTCAAATCCCGGCATCCCATATGGTCCCCCAAGCCTGAGTGTTGAGCCAGGAGTAACCCCTGAGCGCTGCTGGGTGTGACCCAAAAACCAAAAAAAAAAAAAGATAAAACAGAAATGAAAGGTTAAAGGGAAGCTATCACTTAAAACTGCAAAATATATAGGCAAATCAATCAATTTTTGTTAAGTCTCTGAGTATGATACTAAATTGAATTATTCAATTTAGAATCATAAAATTTTCAAATTTGAAAGCAATATGCAGACTCTTCAATTTGCAGATGATTAAGAAATCAATTGTAAATTAAATATGGCTCATAACCAAATAACTCAAGATCCTATGCTTTTTTAAAAATATGTAACAATTTTAATATGGACTATGAGTTTGAACCACTATTTTGACATTATGTTCATTGGAAGAGAGAGAATGGGAATTTTCATGGTGACTCGAACCCATAGCAATTTTAATATAAAATTAAACAACTCAAGATTTAACACATCTCCTTCCTTCTCACTCTTCTGATGTCAGCCTATCAAGGAAATAACCAGTCAAGGTGAAGAAACATTGGATATGAAGTCAGTTCCCTCAGAATTAAGTTCTAGGGGACCATCCTGTATATGACCTTGAGAAAGAAGTTCCCCAATACCAATAAATCTCCTTCTGCAAAATGAGCAAAGAAGTGAGAAAATGAGATGGTGTGTCAAGTTGTACTAGATAAAGCACCCATGTTTCAGCCTCATCAAAATGTAAATAAGTTCAGAGATTAGGATTCAGAGGGAATTATAAAAAGGATGGGTATGAGATCTTAGTGAATCTAGCAAGTTGCCCCAGAATTTCAGGCAGAGGTTAAAACAACCACAACTCTGGTTTATATTTCTTATAGCTGGGGGCAACTCTTTGATCCCTGGTCTGTCACCCTCTGTGTCAACATTTGGGACCCTCTTTCCCCAATTTAGAGGAGTTCTATAGAGAACACACACACACACACACACACACACACACACACACACACACACACACACATATATATATATATATATATATATATATATATATATATATATATATATATATATCCCAATAGTGACAAAGAGATACTTTTCTGGCCTCTTTCTCCCTCCTTCTAGTCCCAAGAAAGTCCATTCTGATTACATTTTCACTTACTTGTTGGGGTTAAAAATTCAAAATCATTTTCACATCCACCTCTATTTGAAAATCTACAACTAGTCTGTATATTCTGGGAGCATTTTGCTTTAGACAGACTTCCTTTTAGATTAACATCTTGTTGAAGCACTCTCTTCCCAATTTGATAGAGACATCCATAGGAGAGACTAGATAGAATCTAGAATAAGATGAGAACAGTGAGTCCCTTATCTTACTAGATTCATTTCTTCATTAATCAGAAAAAAATGCTTTAAGCTAAAGGAAAGTAATTTTCAGCTAAAAGCACAAAGGGTGTCTGCCACAGGAAGGTTTCAATGGTCTTCTTTTTCTAGAAAAGAGGGCTTTGAGAGAAAAGTTCCTCCCTGTCGCATTTTCTTTCGCCATTTTCTTATCTCAGAAGTTTTTTTTTCTTTACAATATTGGGGATGGAGATGATCAAAGAATTTCCAGGAGGGTCTAAGAAAACACCTTTTTGGACTGTAGAAGGATTAGAAAGAGGGGCGGAGATGTCATCTCTCTCCTCTCCCCTCTCTTCCCTCCTTTCTCTTCCTCTCTCTCCAATAACAAAGAGAGGGGAGGAGAGAGACATAGGGAGGGAAGAAGAAGAGGGAGAGAGGAGAAAAGGGAGGACAGAGAGAACAGATGAGGAGAGAGGAGAGATAAAGAGAGAAAGAAAGAGGAAAGAAGTACAAGGAGAGAAGAAAGGGAGACTGAAATGAGGGCTGGATTTCCAGGCTCCTGCCACACACTGGGTTTTGTCTTCCTGCTGCTGAGTGTCTCCCATGAATGATTCTATGGACTATGCTTCCCCCCACCCAACTATAGATTAGTTCTTTCCTCCTATAAAGTTGGGCTTCAATATACTTAATGAGGGAGAAATAAGATGTGATTTCTTTTCCCCTTCAGAATCATTCCAGAATGATCCGCAGAATGATTAGCGTGGCTCGGCCTCAGTTGGGATATTATGGCTTAAATTTATTCCTATTAGTTTCCAGCTGACCTTGGAACACAAACATTACATCTGATTCCAATGAAACTTTAGACTTTGTTGTTCTCAGTCAACTAATGAAACAGTTGAACCTTCCCATGACTTGCGGTAATTATAATAAAGTAAGTATTATCACAAATAATATAAACCGATTTACAAGATAGCAAAGTGATACCCTGCAAGTTGAACACAAAGACACTAGAAAATGTGAATTGTGCACTGAAAAAAAAAGAACCTGTAGTGCCATCCAGAAGGTTGATGCATTACTGCTGGAATCTAACCCCACCTGGCAGCATTACATTTATACAGTGGGTCTTGGCACAATTCACTGGTTACAAGAAACATTATGTTAACAGGAAAAGCCACTTTAAAAGTCTGTTTGATGCTTAAAGCTCTCAACTACACTCTAAACTTTTAAACCAATACTCCAAACTGATTAAAGCATTTATGGAAAATAAAAGTGTTTCGCCAGGGGGGGAAAGATGAGGGATCTTGGTTGTTGTTGCTTGTTTGTTTGGTTTGACTGAGGTGTAGAACAGAAACCCCCAAATTGACAGATTTCCCAGTTCTAATTTAGTTTTAAAAGTTTAAGAGTTTATGCCACCCAAACAATTTATTCAAACTCACTGGATTTTTAAATCCAATATAATAACCGTGGGGCCTAAGAGAGAGATGAAACTGTTCTCTTTCTGCTTGTTTTCTTTGACTGAAAGTAGTGACTGCTACCTCATAAATAACTAATCCAGAAATACAGAGATTATGTGTATAATAAGAAAAAATTTGAATCTATCACTCATTTTGGAGCACTCTAGAATAATATCATATTTAAATGGACATCATAGATGTTTCATAATGCTGTTTTCTGGGTCTAGAGTGTCACATCTGTCACATCTGGTCTCCTGTTCTCCAATTCCTATGAGCCCCAGTGAACTATTCAACCTTCCAATCACTTGCTGAGAAGTGACCCAGGTCCAGATTCAGCCAAGATTTGAAAATGTCTAAGTATGATCTCTAGTTCTGTGACTTTGATATGTAGACTGTCTGTTTTATGCCTCAGTTTCTCTATATGTAAAGTGGAAGGTTGTGGGGACCTAGTGGATAGTTCTGTGAAATAAGATGATCCTTCAATAACTTTCAGCAGTTAATTTCTAGAGTGCCTTGTCACAACGTACAGAAATCATTGTATTTTTCCACTCAATTCCAACTCATCTGTATAGGACTTCAGTCTTATAGTTTAACAGGTTTTCAAAGCTTCAAACTCACTAAACTAATCAATATTGCCAATTTGAAAAAAAAATGAAACCAATGCATTCCTTGGGAGTATTGATCTTATTTTTTAGGTATATATTACAGATGCAAAGTATCAGTTGGATTGGAAACCTGAAAATTATTCTTCTTTGGTCCACCTTGATGGGAATGAACTAGAGCCATCAAACCTTCAAGAAATATTCTGAAAGAGCTATTCCCTCATATGGTTATTTCTCTGGCCAGGCTTTCTTAAAGAGACATACAGATTGACTAGCCATCATTTGTCTTTAAGAAACATTTTTCTCAGGGGCCGGGCGGTGGCGCTGGAGATAAGGTGCCTGCGCTAACCTAGGATGGCCTAGGATGGACCGCGGTTCGATCCGCCGGTTCCCCATATGGTCCCCCGTGCCTGCCAGGAGCGACTTCTGAGCGAATAGCCAGGAGTAACTCCTGAGAGTCACCTAGTGTGGCCCAAAAAAACAAAAAACCAAAAAAAAACCAAAAACAAAAAAAAACATTTTTCTGGGGCTGGAGAGTGAGAAGCTAAGTCAGAGAGTTTAAAGCACTGGTCCTGTACAGAACCAACCAGGGTTTGCTAACCCACCATCACCCTGGAACACAGAATCAGGTAGAGCCCTAAGCACCACTGTTGATGTTCAAATTTCTTCCTTACAAAAATCATTTTTCTGTTTTTACTATTATTTCTAGCAAATTTATATAATGCTTACTGTTTTTCATTATTTTTAATTGAGGGCCATACCCAGCTGTGCTCAGGGCTTTGTCTGGACTCTGAGGTCCAGGGATCACTCCTGGCAGATTTGGAGCAAGTTTCCTACTCACTCTGCTAATACTGTGACCCCTGTGTTGCAATTTTTTTTAATAAAAAGTCACCTTGTGGGGCCGGAGAGATAGCATGGAGGTAAAGAGTTTGCCTTGCATGCAGAAAGATGGTGGTTCAAATCCTAGCATCCCATATGGTGCCCTGCGCCTGCCAGGAGCAATTTCTAAGCTTAGAGCCAGGAGTAAACCCTGAGCGCTGCCGGGTGTGACCCAAAACCAAAACCAAAAAAATAAAAAGTCACCTTGTTACTGACTTGCAAAACCAGGATTGAGGAAGAGGTAAAAAAAATTTTTTCTGGGTTTTATTCCCCTCCCAAACTTTTAACCACACTTTTAAAAACTTGCACAAAGTCTCTGCCCAGTTTCTGTTCTGAGTGATGTCATTTCCCAAGAACCTAAGTATTCAAAGACAAATCATAATTAAATTCACTTCATAAATTCATAAATAAATTCACTTTTAGACCACAAAATGCAGCATAAAATAAAGCTAAATTTTTTTAATTGCTTATATATTGAATGCATGATTTTAAGATCTTGGATTGAAATACAGAAGTGTATCTAAAAAATCAAAGAAATGCTGATACACAGAACAAAAATTGGGCTGACTGTGAATAAACAAACCTTGGAAAACACTGGGTCAGAAAATATTCCTGAGGTTGTCCACTAGTCTCTAAGAAAGAAGAGTCTGAGGCCTGGAGCAAGGAGTTCCCAAGCTTTCTCCTTGTGCTGTCCACCTTGGGAATCAGCACGACTGGGCCCCTATTATGTATTTGCAGATCTAGAAGGTCAATTACCATTAAGGCTATTTTGGCTCTACCACAGTCTCTTTTTCTCTGTGTAGCAGCACATTTGATGTGGGTTTGGTTAAGGGGTGGCCTCCTAAATGGTGCTCA
>PVKC010006857.1:0-30417 GCA_004027635.1 Crocidura indochinensis | reverse complement strand
CGCATTAAGCTTTAAGGAAGCATCTGACTCCAAATGCCACTCCCAAGAATGCACCCTCTTTGGGAGGGATGAAGAAGTTTCATTGTTACAGGCCGGGTATTGTAAAATTAAATTAAATTCACAGGTCTTCTGTAAACTTAAGCCTTAAAAGAAGTTCTCTGAACTTCTCATTTGCACGGTTTTCTTACAGCATCTGATACAAGAAATTGCTCAGGTCTGCAAAACAAATCTGCACATCTGGAGTGTAGCTATTTATGATTTGCAGGAGGCAAGTGTGGCCTATCTGGTTAGCCTTTTTAAAGATACCAACCTGTGTACTAGCCATGCAAAGTGTGTAACAATTATGTCAAAAGACATCCATCTAGCTGTCAACAAAAGTACTAAAAGTCAACTATGTCAACTATGTGATGCTTGTTCTTTAAATAAAGTTAATTCAAAATAAAAGAAAATGTTGCAGTAAGTGCTGCTTAAATGTCTGCTCTCATAAGTAAAAGATTGTGATAAAAAAAATCTGTATAAGGGTCAGGCAGATAGCATGGAGGTAGGGCATTTGCCTTGTATGCAGAAAGACAGTGGTTCTAATCCCGGCATCCCGAGCCTGCCAGGAGCGATTTCTGAGCACAGAGCCAGGAGTAACCCTGAGTACTGCCGGGTGTGACCCCAAAACAAAACAAAACAAAAAATATGTTCTGACATTAAGCATTTAATATACATGAGATAATTTGAGTAAAAATACCTTTCTTATTCTAGCAGAGGGCAACTGTAAGGATCGAGAGTGAATGCCATACTTAATGCCTCATGCTAGAAAATTTGTCCTGCCATTTAAAGAAGCTCTTTCATACTTCTTGCAAAATGGGGTATAAGACCATAAATTTTCTTCAAATCTGTATGACAATCTAGCTGGCTTCTGAAAATCTAAGACTGTTCCTTTGTATGTAAGTTCCTTTTTTTTTTTTTTTTAAATGTTAACTTTGTTTTGTTTTGTTCTTGTTACTTTCAATCTCTCTGTCTTTGGCTTTTGTCATTCCAGGTACAATGTGTCTTTGGAATTTTCCCAGTTGAATCCATTTTTGCTGGAACCCTTGTGGATTTTTGTATGTGATGGCCTATGTTCCTCATTTCTAGAAAATTCTTTACTATGATCTCTTTATTTATTGGTGCTTCGTCAAATTAGCCTCTGGTTCTCAGAGACTCATATAATTCTTATATAGTTCCTCTTGAATATTATCCCATAATTCTCTAGTGTGTTGATTCATTTTCAGACTTTTTCTTCTTCTGTTGTTTTCTAGAGGTTTTCTCAATCTCATGTGGAGTTTCTTGATCTTTTTTTCATCAACTATTACTCTGCTGCTCACAGCTTCTGAGTTTTTTTTTTATAGCAACTACTATATTCATCATTTCTGACAGTGATTCTCTTTTCATCCCAAACAAGTGAGGCTCCTCTGAGTCTCATTTATGACTTGGGTCTGACCTTTGGCTCTGTCCTTAATCCATTTTCCCTAGTGTCAGCAAGAATCCTGTACAACTAGTTTAGTGAAAGCCCCAGCTTTGGCCTGATCACCCTTCACATGAGAACCAGTTTCCTTTTCCTTTGATATCTTTTCACCCTGGCTATCTTCAGTGATCCTTCCTATTGGATCATCTTAGCCTTTCTGTACCCTCTTAATAACTATTTCCCATCTCTGACACCTCAAATCACTCCCCCATCTTGATTATAAATCTTCACATATTTTGCTGTATTAAGAGGTAAGATTAAACCCTCTCCTTCTGCAAAACCTTATTATAGTAGCAACTTTTCTATGTCTTCCCTATAATTTTTTAACAAATGTCATTATTTATTCTCTCTTTTTAGTCATACCTGATAGTGCTCAAACTGACTTGTGGGTTGTTGCTGTAGGATCACTCTGTCCAGTTTCAGGGGACCATATGGGGTGCTGGGATCGAGCCTGGGTTATCTGTGTGCAATTCAAGTGCCCTTCACACTCTCTTATCACTCTAGTCACTTTCTTCATTTATTAGTTAATCTTAAATTAAGTTTTGGGTGCTGTGAGCTCAGTATCAAGGTTTTCGTATATCTCCTTTAAATTTAATTTATTTGGGGAGAGAGAATTGGATCATACATGTTGGTGCTCAGGGAGTTTTCCAGGTGTGCCCTGGTATTCTTAGAGGTTATACACAATGCCAATGATTTGACTTGGAGTCAATTTTGTTCAATACAAGTACCTTAAATTCTGTCATATTTTTCAGGTCCTCTTCCATTTTTTAAATTTAAATTTCCTTGTAAGCACAGTAAGGACTACAACATTTTCAAGTTCCTGAAGTGAATGTAATTGAGAAGAAATTGAATTTGATATTTTCTTGGTGACAAATAGATTTCTAGATGAGTTGTTGTTAGTAATTTCTGTTTTCTTGAGATTTCCATGACATCTCTGGTCTCTGGTTAAGGAAGACAGTTACACTATTCATTCAATACCCATCAGACAAAGGGCTAATATCAAGATATACACGTTACTGAAAGAACTTAACAAGATGAAAATATCTAATCCAATAAAAAATGGGGAGAAGAAATGAACAATTTTTTCAAAGAAGAAATACAAATGGCCAAAAGGCACATTAAAAATGTTCCACATAACTAATTATCAGGGAGATGCAAATCAAAACAACAACAAGGTACCATCTCATGCCATAGAGACTGGCACACATCACAAAGAACAAGAACAATCAGTGTTGGCGGGAATGTGGGGAGAAAGGAATTCTCATTCACTGCTGGTGGGAATGCCATCTAGTCAAGTCCTTATGAAAAACAATATGGAGATTCCTCAAAAAAACTGGAAATTGAGCTCCCATATGATCCAGCTATACCATTTCTAGGGATATACCCAAAGAACACAAAAACGCAATACAAAAATTTCTTCCTCGCACCTATATTCATTGCAGCACTAGTTACAATAGCCAGACTCTGGAAACAACCAAAATGCCCTTCAAAAGATGAACGGCTAAAAACTCTGTGGTACATAAACACAATGAAATATTATGCAGCCATCAGGAGAGACAAAGTCATTAAATTTTCCTATACTTGGATGGACATGGAAACTATTATGCTGAGTGAAATAAGTCAGAGGGAGAGAGACACACACAGAATAGTCTCACTTATCTATGGGTTTTAAGAAAAATAAAAGACATTATTGTGATAATGTCCAGAGATGAGGGTTAGAAGGACAGGCTTATGATATAAAACCCACCTCAAAAAGAGGTACGTGCAGTTAGAGAAATAATACACTAACAACTACCATGGAAATGTTAATGAGTGAGAGATGTAGAATGCCTGTCTCGAATACAGACAGGGGTGTGGGATGAGGGAGATGGGGGGCATTGGTGGTAGGAATGTTGCACTGGTGAAGGTGGGTGTTCTTTTTGTGACTGAAACCAACTACAGTCATATTTATAATCACAGTGCTTAAATAAAGATATTGAAAAAAAAGGGGGCCCAGGAGATAGCACGGAGGTAAGGCGTTTGCCTTTCATGCAAAAGGTCATCGATTTTTTTTGTTTGTTTTTGGGTCACACCCGGCAGTGCTCAGGGGTTACTCCTGGCTCCATGCTCAGAAATTGCTCCTGGCAGGCACGGGGGACCATATGGGGCACTGGGATTCGAATCGATGACCTTTTGCATGAAAGGCAAACGCCTTACCTCCGTGCTATCTCCCGGGCCCTGAAAAAAATATTAAGTGACTTAATTTACACTTCATCAGAGTGTCCTTTATTGAATGTCCTCCACCATGTTCCACCATGGTAAATTAAACACTGTAGACCAATTCTCAAATTATGCTGCCTTTGGGAATTTGTTGTTCCCTTACTATGTTTATTTATATCCCACTTATGAGAAAGATCATTGTGTATCTGTCTTCCTTTTGCTGTCTAGCTTCACTAAGCATGATAATCTCCAGATTCATTCATATAGCAGCAACTTGGCATAATTTCATCTTTTATGATGAAGGAATAGTATTTCATTGTGTATACCAGTTTATGTATTCAGTCATTCATCTGTTCTTGCACACATGTTGTATTTAACTTTTGGATGTTGTGAACAGTGTTGCAATGAACAAAAGGGTGCAAATGTCTATTTTGAATAGAATGTTTGGAACTGCTGAGTCATATGGAAGCTCAAGTCTTAGTTTTTGAGAAATTTCCATATTGTTTCCCAAGAAAGTTGAACCAGCCAACATTCCCACTAGCAATATATGAGGGTTTTCTTTTTTCTTATTTCCACTCTAATCCTTTTTTTAAAAAAAATATCTTGTTTTTATATGCATTTTTCTGATTGTAAATATCACAGAGCATATTTTTGTATACCAGTTTGCCATCTGTATGTCTTCTTTAATGAAATATCTGTTTATATTTTCTTCTTAATGTTTTTATGGGATTGATTGTTTTTTCCTTGTTAGATCTGCAAATTCTTTATATATCTTGGATAATTTATATATCCTGGATACTATCCCTTTGTCATATGAGTGGCAGAAAAGTATTGCCTTTTAGTCTGTGGGATTGCAAGATAATTTTCGTGATGCTAAAGAGATAGTATAGTAGATAAGATGTATCTAGTTTCCAGCATACATGTACCTAGTTTCCAGCATACATGATCCCCTGACCTCTCTCAGAATTAACCCCTGGGAACAAAGCCATGTTATTCCTAAGCTACTTATGAATATGACTTCAAATCTAGAAACAGCAAAAATAAAAAAATGAAAAATTACTATATATAATTAGAAACAATATTGTTATTCTACATGAATATTTATCTAAAGAATAAAAATAAGATAGATATACCCCATGTTAATTTTAGCATTATTCAAAACAGAAAATGGAAGCAAACTAATTTACTCATCTATGGATAAATTATTTATGTACACACAGAAATACACTTGTAAGGAGTTTGTCATTTTTAACAATTTGAATGTAGAAACTTGAGGACATTAAGCTAAGTAAGTCAGAGAAAAATTATCTCACCATTTATGAGATTGGTAAATATAAAAACAAGCAAATGCCAACTTTTATCTAAAAACAAGCTTATAGACACAGAAAACTTGTTTATGTTACCAGGGGTAGAGAATTAAAGTAAGTGGGTAAAGGAGGTGAAAAGGTACAAACTTTAGATCAAAAATAAGTATTGGGTGTAATAAACAGGTTTACTATCTACTATTATAATGTAATGTAATGTGGAATGTGTAATAATATTGGATGGCTTATCTGAAAGCTTTTTGAAACTTCTCGGACCACAGAGAAGGACTAAGGGGTTGGACAACCTAGTATGCCTGGAGCCTGGAGTTGGTCTTTTGCCAAAATACTTCAGGGTAAAGGTCTCCCTGTTTTTAGGCCAACATCTTTCCTTCTAATTTCTTTCATATTTTGTTGTGCTTATGCAAACAACAACAAATGCCACACACATATTTTCAGTGTATCTCCTATCTTAAGAAAATTGTACTAAACCTCCTGCTATTGTATTAAAATGACTTTATTGGTGATACAATAATTTTCATGAATATAACTGCCAATAAACTCTCCTCTTCTTTTTACAATTAATTTTAATTTTCTTTTTTCTTTTGAGATTTTTCTATTTTATTACAACTTTTTAATAACTTTTATTTTTGTAATCCTGAAATAATTGTATTATGATAAGTTATGTGAACTATGTGATACAGTTTCTTTAAATTAACAAATTAAAAAAGTTCTTATCAAAGGAAAAAATGTTATCATAGTCTAAGAAGAATGTAGAGTAAATTTTTTGATTAGATATATAAATATATAAGGTATTCTTACTTCTTTGTTCCCAGATATCAACCTGATGATGAAGAAAAATATTATCAACACACAGTATTCTTTTATGAAAATGCCTAATGTGGTTGTACCAGATATTGAAAGGGAAATAAGAATGATGGAAAATGGAGCATGCAGGTATTTTCACATACTTCTTTAATGCCAGTCACAGTTCTTATATCAAATTAGGTTTAATTTTGATTTAACTTTTGTTTGTTGTGAAGCCAAACGTGGCAGAGCTCAGGGCTTACTCCTTATCCTGTGCTCAGGGATCACTATTGGTGTTGATCCCGGGACCATATCTAAGATATGGTACGAGGCATTGAGTTCATTTTATGCAAGGCAAGCACCTTACCATGTGCACTCTTTGACTACTCAGTTAAATTTTATATGTACTTTAAAAGTAATTAATTAATTAATTAATTAATTAATTATTAAGGGATTTACCATGCAATATAGGGAGAACCATGCAATTTTTGGCCAAACATGCCAGCAGTTTATTTAGTATGGAGTCCTGTTGATGTGGACCCTACTGCTTAGGGTTTATGTCAGAGTTAGGATATAAGTTTAGCTATGTTTAAAGGTGATAACTTTCACCTTTAGATAACTTTCAGTTATTTATGTATAGTTAGCAAATTATTAGATTTAGGCCTACGCTACTGTAATATTCCTATACGTTTGGAATAGCTATTTGTATTCACATGAAGTAATGCTTTTGGTAATGCCCAAAATTAAAAATAACATTTAGTATAGAGAGTTTATTCAAATTATGTTAGTAAGTAAAATTAGGCAGAAGCTAGGGTAAGTTTAGTATAGTGTTAAGATTCATGTTTGGGTAAGTGTTAGGATTATTAAAGTTAGGGTTCATATTAGAGTTAGGTATCTGTTTAACTATGTTTAAACTTGAAAGTCAGTTAGATATAATTGTTCTATTTAGGCTGATTGGTAAGTTTAGGCCTCGACTCAGGTAAGTATAAGTATAAATATAATGCTTGAATTTGATTTAGGGTTGGGTTAGGGTTAGGATTAGAATTTGTGTTAAGGTTAGAATTAGGTTCTTTATGGCCACAACTGAAAATGAAATTTAAGTTTAGGCAATTGATAAATTTAGGCTAATTTTTAGGGTTTTGCCAAGTCTAGTGTAAGGTTAGTAAAGAGTTAGGGCTTCTCTTTTGGCAGGGTAGTAGAGTTAATGTTAGGAACCATATTAGAGTTAAGGTGTATATTTGCTATGTTCAAAGTTGAACATGAAAGTTTGGAACATAGCAATATCTAAATTTAGGGTAATAGGCTCAATAGGGCTTAAACCTAGACTAGGATACATTGGTATAAGATTATTGTTGGGGTTTGGGTTAGTTCATGTCAAAGTTTGGATAAAGGATTTGCAAAGTTTAAAGCTGTAAGCTAAAGTTATGTATAGAGTAACTGTTCGATTTATGCTAGTTGTTAGGTCTAGGCTTAGACTATGGTAGCATTTGTATAGGGTTAAGTTTAGAGGTAGGGTTTGGAATTTGTGTTAGGGTTAGTTTTCATGTTCAGGGTCAGAGTTAGGTTTCCTTATGTCCAAAGTTGAAAATGGAAGTTATGTGAAGGTTAATTGTTAAATTTATACTAATTGGAATATTTAGATAGAGCCTAGGGTAATATTAGTATAAAGTTAGGGCTTGACTTAGTATAAACTAATGGTTAGGGTCATGGTTAAGTTTCTTGAGCATATTGATTTGGTTATACTCAAAGTTGACAATGAAAGTTCAATATAGGGCAATTGTTAAGTTTAGGCTAATTTGTAGGTTCAGGTCTAAGCTAGGGTATCTGGTTCATACCAGTGTGTTTATGGTACCTTGTACCAGGGCAACCTCCAGGACAGTACTCAATGATGTTCAGGTTATCAAATGATACTGAGTATAGAACCAAGATTGGTCACATTAAGGCATGTGCCACAACCTCTTTATTCTCTCTCTGGCTTCTGCACTTTTTACTTTGCTATCTTAAATATTTTATGTATTTATTAATATAAAATAAATGAATAAATTTATTAGAGGTACAAGCTATATATTTATCTGATAAATGAATATAAATGTCATTACAGTTATTATTTCAAAGTATCTAAGCCAAATAATTTTCTTTATGATTGTCAAAACCTTTCCTGATAAAAAATAAATAGAAAGAAATGACATTTCACTAGATCAATCTTTTATCTATATAGTATAAAATGTAGGGGCCGGGCGGTGGCGCTGGAGGTAAGGTGCCTGCCTTACCAAGATAACCTTGGACGGACCGTGGTTCGATCCCCCGTGCCCCATATGGTCCCCCGGGCCAGGGGCGACTTCTGAGCGCATAGCCAGGAGTAACCCCTGAGCATTACTGGGTGTGGCCCAAAAACAAACAAAAAAAATGTAAACACTCTTTAAATCATAATGTATACTATGCATAAAAATGAAAATGGAAAACTATAACATAAGTTGGCTCAGCTCTATAATATGGTATAAAATACAAATATCATACTTTATGTTTGATAAACATAATATTAACTCACGTATTTAGCATTCAAAATGTGAAGCATTAAAGTAGTAAATGATTACATTCATTTTAACTAAATCATGATTATGCTTTGATTTTATTTATTCTATATACATCTAATTTCACCCTAATTAAAATGGTTGTTTATAGTAGCTTAATAAAGAAGAAGTGATGAAATAATGATTTTCCCAATGAGAAAGGCCCTTTTTATAATGTTATACAACATGGCTCTAATTCACCTGTCTTTTGTTGGACTAAGTTCTTTTTCTGATGATGACAACACCTCTATATTTGAAGAATCAAAGAAGGAAAATGCTTATGCAAGAAATTTTTTTCAAAATGCTGCACACAAAACTGGAGAATTCCAGAGGTGAGTAGTTGTCAAAGGATTTATCCTTCTAACTATGTATTTAAATTATGACTTAAATGAAAGGCATTTATTCTCCTCACTAGTGATCTTGGCAATTATTTCTGCAACCCAGTCATTGCACAGGATTGCTGGTGTACTTTATCCCTTCTTTTTAGTTGTTTTGGTTTTGGGTCACACTTGGCAGTGCCTAAGGGTTACTCTTGGCTCTGCACTTGGAGTCTCTATCACTTCTAGAGATGTTCAGCAGATCATATGGAATGCTGGTGATCAAACCACGATTAATCCTGTGCAAGTAGCCTATCCATTATACTAGCTCTCCAGCACCAGTAACTTGTTTATTTATTTGATTCCTTAACATTGTTTCTCATGAAACTGCCACACCTGTTGGTTAGTCATGGCTAAGTAACTGGAGTGACTGGCTCAAAGAGAAATGCCAGAAACTTTTAGGAGGAAATAGAGTAGTCAGTCATGGAAGCTTTAAATATATCGAAGGAGTCTGGTGTTGGTGTGGATCAGGGGCTCCCAATCTATGGGATACATTTACTTTTTTCAATACTTTTTTTCCTTCTCTTTCTCTTCCTTACTTCTCTTCCAGCTGACTCCCTTAAGTATTGTCATTATTTTCATTAGTGCTTGCATCTCTTCCTTAGTTTCTTACTGGAGTTAATGACATCTATGGTAGCTCACTTAGGGACAAATAAGATCTAAATTTTTGATATGGGTCCTGATAAACTGGCATTTATTCATGACTTTGATTTGTGCACTGATAATCAGCAGCTCAGCCTTCATTGAGGCTCTATATTTTCCAAAAATGGTTGAGTCAATTGTTAACATAAGTGAAATGAAAAAAAAGATTTGTTTCTGAAGATCGTATGCTAGCCTGGGTATTCTATAGGCCGTGATCTTTATGATTTAACTCTTTTATTTTTAATTTATCAGGAATCAATACCTGCCTGGGGCCATTGCACTTTTCAATATTAACAACAGCAGCAATAAGGACCAGTAAGTACATTTATGATAGAAAACCAAAGTTTGTTTTTTAAAACATACAGCTATGGGGCCAGAGAAATAGCATGGAGGTAAGGCGTTCGCCTTTCATGCAGAAGGTTGGTGGTTTGAATCCCGGCATCCCATATGGTCCCATCCCCCCCAGCCTGCCAGGGGCGATTTCTGAGCATAGAGTCTGGAGTAACCCCTGAGCGCTGCCAGGTGTGATCCAAAAACCAAGAAAACAAAAACAAACAAACAAACATACAACTAAAAAGATAAACGTATATCTGAATATGGTATAGAGTACATACACAGAATTAGGCAATGGCGTTCTATTGACAATGGCATACAATTATTTTGTTATTTGTTTATTCAGTACTAAAAAATGTAGCTATCAATTTTAAAATATCAAAAAGTAGGGACCAGAGAGACAATAATCTGGTTTGGTTCTATATGATCCCTAGAACCCACTGAGCACAGAGCCAGGACTAATCTCTGAATATTGCTGGGTTTGTAATACATATAATTGATCACTTAACTAGAATAGTAGACAACTCAAATACAGTGCACATGCACTTTTGGGGTGGGGGTTTGTGTGCCTGCAGAAGATAAAGAAAATTTTATGAATTTCTACATTTCAAGTCAGTGGGTGGTAAGTGAAATTCCTCAGGACTCTAAATAGAGTTTGTGTGTGTGTGTGTGTGTGTGTGTGTGTGTGTGTGTGTGTGTTACAGAGGTTCCTTGGAAGTACTCTCAGAATCAACACTTAAAAAAGAAGTTAATAGTGCAGGACTGGATAGGAGAGGTGTAATATCAGACAATAGAGTTACATGTTACCTCATGGCATTGTCTGGAGCAGGATTAGTCCTTTAGGGTTGTTTCATACTTAGGTAAACAGGGTTGGGTCTTTGTATCCATGTATAGTCAGTGAATGATGTGGAGTGATTATGGACTTCCTGCAAGACTAATCATGAGAGAGGACAAAAACTGTCAGCAATCAATTATCTTGGGAGGAAAATAAACATCTGACTCCTGTGTAACAGTACATCTGTGCAGCACATCTCATTGCACTGTTCAGAGCTTTTTCTTCGTATAGAACATTCACCCCATTTGGAAATACCTACTTGATTCCAATTTCCCTCCTGGAGAATCTTTTAATAAGAATAATAATGACATAATCTATTATCTCTGACAGCTGAAGCAGGTCTTAAAAATTTAATGGAAACAATCTATATCCTTCTAGAATGAGTTCTGTCAACCTTGACCAACACTTATGTAGGCCTAGTTAACTTACATTGTGGAATTAATGATGTGTATCCTCATCCATGAAGGATCTGCTCTCTTGGTCACTATGCTTTTCTCAGATCATAGCTGCTATATTCATTCATTTATCACAAAATTAATATGGCAATACAAAAAGACATCAGTATTATCTCCTGGGTCACTCCTCACACCATTTACTTCTAATGATTAAAGTAAATTTCTTTTACTATATTTACTTTTCTTTACTATATTTAATTTCTTCCTTGACAATGTGTTTATTATTAAGAAGGGACCAGAGTATTTTGACAATAGCCATAGGTTAATATTTAATGGGACTGTAAGCTTGAAGAACCATAACCTCTGAAAATCAAGACTTTTATATCTATAAAGCCTAACATTGGGTTGGAAGGACTCTCCCTATGTAAGTGATTATTGCTTTGAATACTTGGTTCCTAGACACATGCATTTCTATAAGCATATATATGCTTATGTACATATAAATAGATTTATACATATATATGTATGATATTATGGAAGAAGAAACTTTGTTTTTCATATATCTAATCTCAGTTGTGCCTTCAAAAGGTAGTAACTCTATTAGATTACCAGGGTCTGAGTGCAGCCAGATAGGGCCATGGGAATCCTTTTTTTTTTTTTTTTTGGTTTTTGGGTCACACCCGGCAGTGCTCAGGGATTACTCCTGGCTCCATGCACAGAAATTGCTCCTGGCAGGCACGGGGGACCATATGGGGCACTGGGATTTGAACCGATGACCTTTTGCATGAAAGGCAAATGCCTTACCTCCATGCTATCTCCCGGGCCCCGGGAATCCATTTTTAGTGTCCAATATTTCATGTCTCTTATTGTAAAGTTGGTCCAAAAAGGTGTCTTGAAGTTTCTGTTTTAGAGAATCATATACTATACATTACTGGAAAGTGGCTCTAAGGTCTTGTGGCAAAATGAAAACAAAACCAGACAAAATTTGTGCCCAAAATATGTATAAGTTTCATGGCAAAAGGAAATCTGTGTTCATCTTATTAAATGATTACCTCTTTCCTCAACCAATGTGTACTTTTTATGGCCTCTTAGCACTTTTATCTCTAATTGAGATGTTGAACATCCAAGATTGCCTTGGGAGAATAGTTGCCCATAATTTCAGACTTCATACATGGTCTCCATCTTTGCCGTCATGCTCACTTCATAAACACTGACATTGTGTCAATATTGGAGATTAATGACAGAGGTTGTTGACTCTGTCTGTTTGACTGTGTTGCATCTTCATGATACATGATCTGTATGGGCATTAGCCTAGATATAGCGTTTTCTAACTTTATGCTTGTATTCTGTCTCTAGAACAATTTTTTTCTTTTTTGCTCCTTTTCCACTAGGTTCTTTCCATTTTGTTGCATTTTATTTTTAGACTACACTCACTGATTCTCAGAGCTTATTCCTGGTTCTGGAATGAAATTACTTTTTAATAACCACTAACTAATCTTGTAGTCTCAAAATTGTTGTTTTACTTGAAATATGTTTCCTATTTTCTTAACTTTGTTTGTTTGTTTTTTTCTACTCAGGAGCTCTTAATGGTTACTCCTGGCAGGCTTTGGGGACCATAAAGGATTCTGGGGATTGAACCCAGGTCAGCCACCTGTAAAGCAAAGCCCTTCTTGTTGCACTGTCACTCAGATCCCGCTTCTTTAAGTCTTACTCATAGTTTAAGGCTTGGTTTAAAACTATTTCCCATTAACAATTTTTACTGATAACGCTAGTGCTTAGTGAGATGCCTGTTCATTCATGTCTAAATAATAAAATTTTCCAAGATCAAAATCAACTTTCCTAAAATCTGCTGTGACCTTGACTCTTTTTGACTCCAAAACCCATCCCTTTGATAGATATCATTTGTAGAAAATGATCATTATATACACTCTCCATGCTCTAAAAAATTTCATGTAGAAAAAAAGGTAATATCAAATGCAGTGAATTATTCTTTTTTTTTGATCCCCTCCCCACAGTGAATTATTCTAAGAAATTAATTTCCTTGTGTTACCACAGAGCTTTGTGTCCACCCAGACTACCCTTTAAGAGAAAACTGATAGTATTTTCTTAAAATTCTTAAAATCCTTACTGGAACACAAATACAAATGTTTTCAAAAAGATTAACTTTTACACACCTATTTTTAATGTACATTGAGAGTTTGAAACTGTGCTTTATTGGAAATTGTTGTTTAATTCCTCTCCTTAAATTGATCACCAATAAGGTAATCTTCATCTACATCTATCTTACTTATCCCCCCCCCCATTTTGTTAATTATAGAATAAAAAATTTTGCTTTATTACCTGGATACATATTAATTTCTATTTTATTGTATTTTATTTTTTGTAGGAATTCTCAGAAATCTACAGATTTCTGGTTGTGAGAACAAGTTCAGGTTACTGAACTGAATCAGATTTCTTGCTCAGTGGAGAGAAAAATGAATAAAAATGAAAATTAGGAAGTAATTTAATTATGTAACAGAGTTATTATTTCTTTTTTAGGCAGCCAAAGGAGAAAAAGAAAAAGAAGAAAGAAAAGAAAAGGTAAATTAGATTTTTGCATGCATAATTCCACATATTTCTGGTCAAGGCCTATATATATTTAATTATAAATATAAATAGATATATAAATTTCCTTTTAATAATATTTAAGAGGGCAAAGTTTATGTAGAAGGGAGGAATTCTCAGTTGTGAGATCCCAGACATCATGGGGACCCTCACAAAGGAGAGTGAGGTAAAGACTGCTAACACTCACACCACCTTGGGCAATGACCTCCACAAGAGCCTTTTCTGAAGGTTCAAAGCCTCACCACTACTCCCAAAAGTGGGCTACAGAAGGAGTTCCCCCTATGCCCAAACCTGGGGTGCTCAAGGTCACCTGGATCATGATCCTTGCCCAACAGTGGTCAGGCCTTTACATATGTTATCTATATATTTCACTTTTTCAGCAAGTCAGATGATAAAAAAGAGAATAAAAAAGACACACAGAAGAAAAAGAAAGGGGAAAAGGACAAAGAGAAAAACAAAGAAGAAAAAGGCAAAGATCAGAAAGAAGAGTAAGTAAAAATACTTTTTAAAAATTTATTATTTTTAATAATATTTATGTGTATATATATATATATATTTTACTGGCTGTGAAATTAGACTTGAATTGTGATATGTTTGGGAAGGATCGTGTTTTGAAATTTTGTAGTCAAGAAGACCCATGTAAAAACCAAGTAAATTGTTAGCAAAAGTTAATTTTAAATTGTATTTTATGTCCTTAAAATTAGCAATCGTTTTAGAGACAGGAGAGAGAGTATAATGGGCAGGATACTTGCCTACGTTTAATTTCTAATACCCATATGCTCCTCCTATCTCTGCCAGGAGTGATTTCTGAGCACAGAACCAGGAATAAGCCCAGAGCACAGATATACATAAATGCTATTTTTCTCACCTAGAACATATTACTAGCATAGTTATCTCCCATCAGTACTTGGGAAGATCATCTTATTACTGGGAGCTATTTAGGTTCCTAGGAGAAGTGGATTACAGGATCTTTAACTTTAAAAGTTGAAACAAAAGTTCAATAATCTTATTAACATTTTGAGTGGCATGTACTTAGATGAATAATCCAAAGAATTCCTACTGAGAAAAGGCAAGGCTGGGGCCCAGCAGTAGGGCGTTTTCCTTGCACACAGCTGACTCAGACTGACGGGTGAACCATGGTTCAATCCCCTGTGTCCCATATGGTCCCCCAAGCCAGGAGTGATTTCTGAGGGCATCACCAGGTGTGCCCCCCCCCCAAAAAAAAGGCAAGGCTAACCCTTTAGCACAAATGGTCTCAAAACATCAACCATTTTGAATGTTTCCTTTTTTTTTTTTTTTTTTGGTTTTTGGACCACACCTGGTGGTGCTCAGGGTTTACTCACGGTTATGCACTCAGAAATGGCGTCTGGTCTGGGGGACTATATGGAATGCCAGGGAATCGAATCATGGTCTGTCCTAGGTTAGCATGTGCAAGGCAAATACCCTACCGCTTGTTCCACCGCTTTGGCTCCAGAATGTTTAATTTTCTAATAACTATTCGAAAATTATAAATTGACAAGGATCATTCTGAATGATGTTTGCAAAGCTATTTTAAAATCTTTTATTCTTTCTTTCTTTTTGGAGGGGGCACACCCGGTGATGCTCAGAGTTTACTTCTGGTTCTGCATTCAGGAACCATAAGGGGACCATAAAGGAAGCTGAGAATCTAACCTAGGTTGGCCATATATAAGGCAAATCTCCCTTATCTAAACTATCTCTCCAGCCTCATACAAAGCTTTTGTTGTTGTTGTTGTTGTTGTTAAAAAAGCAAACACACCCCCAGGAGATAGCATGGAGGTAAGGCGTTTGCCTTTCATGCAGAAGGTAATCGGCTCGAATCCCGGTGCCCCATATGGTCCCCCGTGCCTGCCAGGAGCAATTTCTGAGCATGGAGCCAGGAGTAACCCCTGAGCACTGCCGGGTGTGACCCAAAAAACAAAAACAAACAAAAAAAACAAACAAAAAAGCAAACACACGGGGCCCGGGAGATTGCATGGAGGTAAGGCGTTTGCCTTTCATGCAAAAGGTTATCGGTTCGAATCCCGGTGCCCCATATGGTCCCCGTGCCTGCCAGGAGCAATTTCTGAGCATGGAGCCAGGAGTAACCCCTGAGCATTGCCGGGTGTGACCCAAAAAGTAAACACATTGTTTTTATAGAAATCTGAAATTTTCTAAATACTTACAGATAATTTACCAAACAGTGGTGCAATTATTTGTGGCTGTTAGAAAATTGCTGCCTTGGGGCCCGGGAGATAGCATGGAGGTAAGGCGTTTGCCTTTCATGCAAAAGGTCATCGGTTCGAATCTCGGTGCCCCATATGGTCCCCCGTGCCTGCCAGGAGCAATATCTGAGCATGGAGCCAGGAGTAACCCCTGAGCACTGCCGGGTGTGACCCAAAAACCAAAAAAAAAAAAAAAAAAAAAAAAAAAAAAAAAAAGAAAAAAAAAGAAAATTGCTGCCTTGGATTAAGATAAACGTTCTGGGGCTGGATAGGTGGCACAAGCAGTAAGGTTTCTACTCCACCTGCACAAACCTAGGATGGACCGCAGTTTGATCCCCTGGCGTCCCATATGGTTCCCCCAAGTCAGGAGCGATTTCTGAACACATATCCAGGAGTAACCCCTGAGTGTCATCAGGTGTGGCCCCAAAAACAAAAAAAAATGATATAAAAGATAAACATTTTTTAAAATATAGACTAGAAGAGACACACAGTATACAGTGGACAGGATTGTTGCATTGATCCCTATGCCTCATATGGCTTCCCCAGTATTGCTGGGGTGAAATGTATCTATATGTTTAGATATAAACACATATGATTACGTATATGAAATATAATATATATATGCTTTTATATATTTGTATATATTTTTTGTTGTTAATAGGTAGGAGGCTAGAAAACCCAATATTCTCTACTCCCACATCTGATCCCTAAAACCTACAAATATGATCTGTGGAATGTGCAGAGTTTGATGTGATCAACATAACTATTTGTTCACAGTAATTGGAGAGATACAAACAGTTATATTGGCAACCTGGGAGGGGAGGCAGGAGGCAGCATGGGATGCACTCTGGGAACATGTTGACATTGGTGGTTGGATTGGTCCTGAAATTTTATATGTCTGAAACCCAACTATGAACAACTTTGTAAATCATAATAGTTTCAAAAAGCTTATATATTTTTAAAAATGAAGCAAACAAAGAATAAGACTTCAAAAAAATTCTGATTTATTTTCACAAAAGTGTGGTGTAGTATAAATAGTTACCCCTCATAAATCCTCAGTTTCTTATAATTAGAATTCTATGTCAGAGCGGTGGTGCAAGAGGTAAGGCATCTGCTTTGCACGAGCTAGCCTAGCATGGACTGTGGTTTGATCCCCTGGTGTCCCACATGGTCCCCCAAACCAGGAACAATTTCTGAGCACATAGCCAGGAGTAACCCCTGAGTGTTTCTGGGTGTGGTCCAAAAACCAAATAAAATAAAATAAAATAATTCTATGTCAATCTAATCACATTATTTAACTTACTCCTATCTTATTCATTGTGGGTGATGGCCATAGTCATATGTGATATTTGAAGAAATGTCCTCATTTATTTTTGTTCCTAGGGTGAAGAAAGAAGTCGTGGTTATTGACCCATCAGGGAACACATATTACAACTGGCTTTTCTGTATCACCTTACCTGTTATGTACAACTGGACAATGATTATTGCAAGGTAGTTGTATAATTTTATGAGTAGTCTTCTCTTCCTCCCCCACCTCTCCATCCCTACTTCCCTACTCCTCCTTCTTCTCCTCCTTTTCCTCCTTAACTAAGGACCACATATTGCAGCGACACTTAGGATTTATTTACTCCTGGCTCTGTACTCAGAAATCACTCCTGCCAGGCTTGAGGAATCATATGGAATGGCAGGGATCAAACCGGGTCAGCTGCATGCAAGGCAAACATCCTATCCACAGTGCTGCCACTCTGGCCTGTGAGTTTTCATTTCTTTCTTTTTTTTTTTGTGGTTTTTGGGTCACACCCGGCAGTGCTCAGGGGTTACTCCTGGCTCCATGCTCAGAAATTGCTCCTGGCAGGCACGGGGACCATATGGGGCACCGGGATTCGAACCGATGACCTTTTTGCATGAAAGGCAAACGCCTTACCTCCATGCTATCTCCTGGGCCCATGAGTTTTCATTTCTAAGTTAACTCACTAAACAGTTGAACCTGCAGCTCTTCCTCAATCATCTTTCCTCACAAAATTGTAAATCAAGGTTGCATTATTCTCTGCAGGCTTAACTAAGATCAGTTATAAATGCTTTGGTTCTTAATACACTTGAATCTCCAGTACAAAGTGCTATGTATGAATACATTTCCATAAGATTGTTATCTTACGAATCCTACCCTAATCAATTATTGTACACACCCTAGGGTGTGGTGATAGTATATTGGATTATTCCTTACTTGATATTCCACTCCCAACCTAGGGTGGTACCTGATTCTTGTCTATCACCAGGTCACACCCTAGGGTGGGGCACACTTATTGATTAGGGTAGGATCAGTAAACAAACACAAAGTTTGAGAAATATGAAATATTTTCAAACACTTAATACTCAACACTTAGCTATGTGAGAGTAATTTTTGTTTCTTTTGATTTAAAAAATGTATCTTTCTAAGAAATAACTTATATTGTGACCAAAGTGAATTACAAATCTTTCACAGTAATACTTAAGGTACATAGTGACATTGAATCAAGGGCATTACCACCACCAATGTTGTCCTCCCTCCACCCTCTGTTCCCAGCATGCATTCCATATCTCCCTCCTTTGCCGCCCAGAATGCTAGTGTAACTGGTCTCCTCTTATACAGTTTGTTGTAGATTGGGTATCAATTCTGTTGTTATTGACTTTGGGTTCGATGTTCAAGCCTGATAATTTTTTTATTTCCACTCTATGATTTTTAAGGAAAACATAACACGAAGAGTAGAAAAGGGTCAAGAGTATAAGTTGAACTATTGCAAGATATTATACCAAGTGATTGTATGGTAAACATCTTTGGACTAAGGACCTAGTACTTAGTACCCAGGACCAAGTACAATCTCTTATGAATCAGATAAATAGTATAAACCTAGTTCTCACTATGTTTCGCCCAACATTTATATTTTAGCTTTGTCTTGAGATCACTTATTCCTTCTTAAAATATACCATAATAAAGTGACTATCTTTAAGCTTCACTTAATTTAATTAAATTACTTAAATTTGGGGTAGACCACACCTGTCAGTGCTCAGGAGTTGTTCCTGGCTCTGAATTCATGAATAACATCTGGTGGTGTTTTTGGTGGATTATATAGGAGGTTGAAAATCAAACTCAAGACAGCTGCATCAAGATAAGCACCATATCTGCTGTATTATCCTTTAATTTTGCTTTTGCTTTTGTTTTGTGCCACATCCAGTGACATTCAGGGGTTATTCCTGACTATGCGTTCAGAAATAGCTCCTGGCTTTGGGGAACCATGTGGTACGCTGGGGATTGAACCCAGGTCGGTCCTGGGTCAGCAGTGTGCAAAGCAAACACCCTACTGCTGCACTATCGCTCTGCTCTCTTTTTGCTTTAAGTTATAACTGAGTGGGGGGCATAAATATTTTCCAAATATTTCCTGTGTATTCAAATTTTCTTTCCTCCCAGTGGCCATTTGTTATAACTGATGAACCTATTTTTGACATATCGTTACCATCTTGAGAAATATGAAAGAATATTTTCAAACACTTAATACTCAACAACTTAGCTATGTGAGAGTAATTTTCGTTTTCTTTGATTTTTTAAAAATATATCTTTTTAAAAATAATTTTATTGTGACCAAAGTGAATATAGCTTACATTATAAATAATTATTTAATTTCTTTGGTGGAATCTGATAGGTGACCAGGTTTTATTTATTTATTTATTTATTTATTTACTATTCATTGGGCTACACCTGGCTGTGCTCAGGGGTTACTCCTGGCTCTGAGGTCAGAAATCGCTTTTGACTCAGGGGACCTTTATGGGATGCTGGGATTCAAACCCAAGTTCCTCCTGGGTTGACCCCATGCAAAGCAAATGCCCTATTGCTGTGCTATCTCTCCGGCCTGTAACCAGGTTTTAAACATACCAAGTTACTCACATAGCCCAGATTATTTCTTTCTTATTTGATACCCTCACAAAGACAACAAATATAATGGAAATAATGCTGAGATTCAGAAGTGGAAGTGATCCTAATTCAAACACATGGTAATATCCAAGGAAACCAAGCTGATTAAATGGATGCTAAGATGGCTCCTGGTTTTAAGGGGTCATAATTTTCAATGTGGTTAAAAATTTACACAAAATTATTGGCTGTACTTTAGCAGCACCCTATTTTATTTTATTTATACAGTTTTTCTTTTATAGATCATGTTTCGATGAACTTCAGTCTGATTACCTGGAATACTGGCTCTTTTTTGATTATAGTGCTGATATAGTCTATCTTCTTGATATGTTTGTACGAACAAGGACAGGTAAGTGTGTTCACTTTTGGATATTTTGCATATTCATACTTTGATTCCTGTTCTTTTACATTTATTAACTTGGGAGTTTTTTTAAAATGTAAACAATAAAATATCTGTTTAGAGGGAAACAAAACATCGAAAGCATGAGTACTATATATTCACTCACTAACTTAGACCACCCAACTGATTTGGAAAGATGTTTCTAGACAACCTTTTAAAATACATTGGTGACTTTCTTATAGTATCCTGTTGGTTGAGTTTATGCCAGGTCAGAGGACTAGAGTGAATGTATATATTCTATCTACTGTGTGGGGACAAAGGGAACTTTATACCTAGTGGTGACTTAGCTTAAAGGTGTGTATAGAAAATTGTCACTGTATTCAAAAGAGTTGTCAAATAAGTATAAATATTATGTGTACCCTTAAATCAACATTAAGGTCTTTAATGGGGCATTATTAATTAGGAGGCAGGGTTTGGAAGTCTCCTAGTTGAGGCAATATGATTAAACAGGTTATATGAAAATATAGCCGGTGAGCATAGAATAAAGCTTTGAGAATCACCAAATAGAGCCGTGGCTATGGACAGCAAGCTACCAGATTTCATATACTATGGATTTAGTGGCTTCATGCAGGCTTCAGATGCCTATACTCATAGGAATTAAGGTTGCTCAGAGAAGCACCACCTATTATATTTGTCATCATAAACAAATTCACTTGTTCCTACTGTGCAGACTTTGGTGGGAAAAGCAGTTCTGGAGCTATGTAAGTGTTTCCAAGAGTATGACAGAGTTCCCATCCACCCAAAACAAGGTCTGGCCAACTCAATGCTGTACCAGAACATCAGAACACTGATTGTTGGAGATGGGGATTGGGGCTCTCTATAGCTGCTCACTGTCTACATGGCTTCCTAGCTCAGGAAAAAGTGAGCCCACCCCACAGTTCTGCTTTGCTTTTTCACATAAACCCTCTAAATTTTCTTTTCTTAATTCTTTATTTTCCATATCCCAGTCATGTGGGCTTCACATCTAGCAATGACACAGGAGCTATTCCTGGTTCACTGCTCAGTGGTCTCTTTCAGAAGAGCTCAAGGGACAATGTGATACTGGGTCATAGAAACAGGCTTCTTTCATGCAAAGCATGTGCTTCAGTCATTTGAGCTATTTCTCCAGTCCTGCCATTTTTTTTTTTTTTTTTTTGGTTTTTGGGTCACACCCGGCAGTGCTCAGGGGTTACTCCTGGCTCCATGCTCAGAAATTGCTCCTGGCAGGCACAGGGGACCATATGGAGCACCGGGATTCGAACCAATGACTTTTTGCATGAAAGGCAAACGCCTTACCTCCATGCTATCTCCAGGGTCCCAAACCTGCCATTTTTTTTTCCAACCTGAAACACTCTCAACATTTTACAAGAAAAAGAGAAATATGTGAAGACATTATATGGTTTTGTATGATATTTTCTGGGCCTATCTTAGTACAATCAGCATGGAAATGATTGTTGGAAGACATAGTGCTGCTCTAGTTCTAGGTTCCTACACTCCCTCACATGTGCCCCCCCCCTTTTTTTTGAACGGAGAATGAGCTTTGGGTATAGAAACCTTTCTGAGACTGTATGGGACTGAGGTATATGCAATGAAGGACTTGAGGGAGTCAAATACCATAATGATTTTGCTGTCTGGCAGTAAAAAGTTAATGGACATTACTTAAACCCTCCAATCATTGGGGTAATTTATTTCAAAGGATACTTACCTCATTTCAGCTCTTTATTGAAAATCTGAGTAATCCTAAAGCTTTTATTTTTTCCCAGGTACAAAGAGCATTTGTGTAGTATTTCATTTTAGACTGGCGGTTCTATGAAAGTAGCAGATATTTTTTTTAATTGTATGGCTTTCCATTATTATTCATTTTGATTGTGGAACAAATAATGAATTTAAAAATCTCAAAACTAATGCAAAAAGTTTTTTTTTTTGGGCCACACCCATTTGATGCTCAGGGGTTACTCCTGATTAAACTCTCATAAATTGCTCCTGGCTTGGGGGACAATATGGGACGCCAGGGGATCGAACCTCGGTCCTTCCTTGGCTAGCACTTGCAAGGCAGACACCTTACCTCTAGCGTCACCTCGTCGGCCCCCCAAAAAAGTTTTATATACTAAATAACAATGCACAGAATCAATACTCCTATTGTTCTGTCCTATTGGCAGCTCAGGCTGGCAGTATCAGAGGAAATTATTTTCCTAGTATAGTGCATGATAATAGAGATTCTGGATAAACACAAGTTCATGGGTAGTGGTGTAGAAAGGAAGACCTCACTTATCTAATGAAGCTTGGAGGCCCAGAAATTAAAGTGTCATTTTATAATTTTTGAGGGGCCAGAGTGGTAGCACAATGGTAGGGCGTTTGCCTTGCAAATGGCTGACCCAGGACAATCATTTGTCTTGGACCCAGGTTTGATCACCAGCATCCCATATGGTCTCCCAATCTAGGAGTGATTTCTGAGTGCAGAGCCAGGAATAACCCTTGAGTGCTGCCAGGTGTGACCCCCAAACCAAATATGTGTATATATGCATATATATGGACAGGTACCAAATATGTATATATACATACATATATGTATATATATGTATATATACATATATACATATATATATATATATATATATATATATAAAGTGAGGTACTCACACTTTAATGGTAAGGCTGGGACTCAGGAATGGGATGGGAGGGGGTACAGATGCGGTGTAATGGGTATTCAAGAAATTTGTCCAGGAGATTGTTTTAGTTTTTTTCTTCAAGTAGGGACACAAGCAGCAGAACTCAGAACTCATTCCTGGCTCTTCACACAACTGGGGATTGAATCAGTTTGGCCATGTGCAAAGCAAGAGCTCTACCTGCTGGCTAGAAGGTGTTTTCTTTTTCCTTCTGCAAATGAATATTTCTCATAACCATTTGGTGAATGGCAATTTTGTCTTATTAAACTTCTAAAATCATGTTTATTGGGAATGAATTATTGTTCTGAACTCATTGAAATCCTTTGAAAGTTACTTTAGAGAAACAAATAGCATTAAAAAGCAAAAAATATTGAACTGTCCTTTTTTTCTCTTTTAGGTTATCTAGAGCAAGGATTACTAGTGAGAGAAGAGCTTAAGCTCATAGAGAAATATAAATCAAATGTGCAATTTAAACTTGATGCTCTTTCAATGATACCAACTGATCTGTTGTATTTTAAGCTGGGATGGAACTACCCAGAAATTAGATTAAATCGATTATTAAGGATATCTCGTATGTTTGAGTTCTTCCAGAGAACAGAAACAAGGACAAACTACCCAAACATTTTCAGGATTTCTAACCTTGTCATGTATATTGTTATCATTATTCACTGGAATGCATGTGTGTACTACTCTATTTCAAAAGCTATTGGATTTGGCAATGATACCTGGGTCTATCCTGATATTAATGACCCAGAATTTGGCCGTTTGGCTAGAAAATATGTATATAGTCTTTACTGGTCTACACTAACGTTGACCACTATTGGTGAAACACCACCTCCAGTGAAGGATTCTGAGTATATCTTTGTGGTGGTTGATTTCTTAATTGGAGTCTTAATTTTTGCTACAATTGTTGGTAACATAGGTTCCATGATTTCCAACATGAATGCAGCGAGAGCAGAATTCCAAGCAAGAATTGATGCAATCAAGCAATACATGCATTTTCGAAATGTAAGCAAAGACATGGAAAAGAGAGTTATTAAGTGGTTTGACTATTTGTGGACCAACAAAAAAACAGTTGATGAGAAAGAAGTATTGAAGTATTTACCTGATAAACTCAGAGCAGAGATTGCCATTAATGTTCACTTAGATACATTAAAGAAAGTACGTATTTTTGCTGACTGTGAAGCTGGTCTGTTGGTGGAATTGGTCTTGAAATTACAACCCCAAGTGTATAGTCCAGGAGATTATATTTGTAAGAAAGGAGACATTGGAAGAGAAATGTACATAATCAAAGAAGGCAAACTTGCCGTGGTGGCAGACGATGGAATTACTCAGTTTGTGGTATTGAGTGACGGCAGCTACTTTGGTGAGATAAGCATCCTTAATATTAAAGGCAGCAAAGCAGGCAATCGAAGAACAGCCAACATTAAAAGTATTGGTTATTCAGATCTGTTCTGTCTTTCAAAAGATGACCTCATGGAAGCATTAACTGAATATCCAGATGCCAAAGCTATGTTAGAAGAGAAAGGTAAACAAATTTTAATGAAAGATGGTCTACTAGATATAAATATTGCAAATTCTGGAAGTGATCCTAAGGATATTGAAGAGAAAGTGGCCAGAATGGAAGGGTCAGTAGACTTGATGCAAACAAGATTTGCTCGGATCTTGGCGGAATATGAATCAATGCAGCAGAAACTAAAGCAAAGACTAACCAAAGTTGAGAAATTTCTGAAACCAATTATTGACTCAGAGTTTTCAGCTATTGAAGGAGCTGAAGTTGACAGTGGACCCATAGACTCTACACAAGATTGAATTACTGGCTATTGATTGGACATAAATTATTATCTTTTTCGGTGATGCAATTAAGCAACTGCAATAACTTGGAAGAGCAATAAAGAATTCCAGTTGGGGAATTTTTTTTCAGAAAGGGTGTTTTTCAGTGCAGGCCACCAGGACCATACATTCACTTGGAGATGTGATGATATTCTTCATACCATGGGATTTTCCACAATGGATATGAACAGAAATCTAGCCTAATTAACTTGCCAATTTCTCTATCTTCTGATTTTTTCACAAATTCTCCTTTTATGTTATAATATTCATAAAAATGAAAAAACGATTGCTCACTTTTTGTCAATTTATGTCATTAAGGGGTACCTAGAAATTGTCATGTACATCTTATTCAGAATTCCATTATATATATTTTGTGTATAATATGCCATTTATTATTATATGAATTTTTGGTGGCTTATGGTTCTGAGGATCAGAAGCAAGACTTTACACATTCAAGCCAAGCTCTCTATCACTGAGCCACATTCCTAGCCCAGGACACTACTTCAAAAAAATTGGAGCACAGTAAAATAAAATAAAATTTAAGATTAAAGTGAATATTATTTATTTGATACTTACTGGAATGTTTTGACTCTGGTAAAGCTTTAGGGTCATTTTAAGGACTCAAATCACTGTATCGCTGTATTCTAGGACTTAGGAAGGATGGACTAGAGAAAATTACTACTAATAAAAGCATAGGGGGGAGCCGGGAGGTGGCGCAGGAGGTAAGGTGCCTGTTGCCTTGCCTGCGCTAGCCTAGGACGGACCACGGTTCGATCCCCCGGTTCCATATGGTCCCCCGTGCCTGCCAGGAGCGACTTCTGAGCGCATAGCCAGGAGTAACCCCTGAGCGCCACTGGGTGTGGCCCAAAAACCAAAAAAAAAAAAAAAAGCATGGCAAACCAGATTGTACACTACAACTATATATTATATACTTTAGCTCAAAATTATATATCAAAATATATAGAAATAACTTCATATAAAATTAATTTTTTAATAATTATTAAAATCTGACAACACTGACCATAATATTTCTTATCTGACTGGCCAGCAGTAAGAAAAAGGACTAATGACAATAATATTATTGGACTTTTTAGTATACCTAGTTGTTTTGTTGTTTGTTTATTTGGTTTGGTTTTTTCATGCCACACCATTGATGCTCAGGGGTTACTCCTAGCTATGCATTGAGAAATCGCTTCTGGCTTGGGGGACCATATGGGACGCTGGGGAATAGAACTGTGGTCCGTCCTAGGCTAGCACTGGCAAAGCAAAAGCCTTACTGCTCTGTGCCACTTCTCCGCCCCTTAATAACCTAGTTTTTGTCATATTATAAAAGGAAACCTGATAATTCTATGGAAGATCTTAGAGTGTATGTGTATGTTCTCCAACAAAAGTCTAGCTTCCACCTACCACTTATAATTGACATTTTTTAAATTGTGATTGAAGTAATTACACAGAATTATTTATGGTACATACTGACAATGAATGAAGGGCATTCCTACCACCAATGTTGTCCTCCCTCCCCTCCTGTTCCCAGCATGACTCCCATATTTCTCTCCTTTATCGCCCAGAATACTAGTGTAACTGGTCTCCACTTTACAGCTTGTAGATTGGCTATCTATTCTGTCATTGACTTTGGGTTTGGTGTTCAAGTCTGGTCATTTTTTATTTGCACTACATGTTCATATGACTGGTCCTGGTATCATCATTTCCCCCCTGAATTTATGAGGCTGAATGATTCAAGTTATGCTATTCTGTTGGAGATAAAAAGGTTCAGGAAAAGAGAAGAAAAATTTGGTATCAACTACTAAAAAAGAAATCACCAAATAATATCCACAAGAGTGTAAGAGAAAGAAAAAAGTGGAAGAAAAAGGAGAAGGAAAATAATATCAAAAACAAAACAAAACAAGAAAAAAGAATGCTGGAGTGGCAGGGTTTGGTGTCCCCCCCCCTTTTTTTTTTTTTTGCCTAGGCACACTAAGTATTGGGAAGGAAGGAAATTCCCATGGCCTAAGAGATTCAGGGTTTCTCCACTGTTGAAGCATATGGTCATGGGAACAACCACTGGCTCCATACATACTCATTGCCATATCCCAGGGTTGTTTCTTTTTTTTTTTTTTGTGGTGATAATTGACACTTTTTACTTGATTTATCCACTTCCATCTTCATTCCACATTGAAAATGTCATTCATTCTCATAATCTAAGAGTTTGACTTTATTTAATTATTTATTCATTTACTTCATCTTCCATTATAAAATGAATTCATACAGCATTTGCTTTCCCAACTTTTTTCACTACCCTCTTAACCCATCTATATTGTTGAAAATGGCAAGATTTCAGTTCATTTTATAATTGAAGAGCATTCTACTGCTTATCCATTTATTAACTTAAAGCTTTCTGATTGTTTCCAAATCTTGAATAATGAGAAGAAAAGATTTTTCTTTCTTTTTTTTTTTTTTAAGATTTTTATTTCTAAGCCTTGAAATAACAATGTGATTAAGCTACTTTCCGTCAGGTGGCAATGTTGATTTACAATTATAATCTTTAAATCCCAGGACTTAGTTTTTCCTTTATAGAAATGATAGTTTAAGAAAAGTATTTTTGAAATTATTAATGTTTTTACTATGAATTTTAACATAATATTTCAATGAAAAAAAATAAAACTGTTCTAAAATGAAATCATGATCAAATAAGATTTTAAGTACAAATATAGTAATCTAAGCAATAAGATGTATTGGAGCATATGGTTATTTTTAATTTCAGGAAGTTTACCAAGGCAATAATGATAATTACATTACAATTTTTTTTACTATTATGTGAGATACATATTGCAAAGAAGAAAATAGAATTTTAAAAAGGGTACATGCAAAAGGTTTTTTTTTTCTTGCCAAAGACTGGGGAAGTAAAAAGTGGGAATTAGTGTTTGTTTTGTTTTGTTTTGTTTTGTTTGTGGTACAGAGATCAAACCTAGGACCTTTAAATTCTAGACAATCACTTTACCATTGAGCTACATTTTCAGATCTGCAAGCAGCATTTATATTAAAATTCAATTTATGTTTAACTTAAAAAAGTCTATTGTTTTAAAAGTTTGAAAACTATTGATATCTTTAAGGAGTGTTGGAAGTCTGCCACTGATCTAGGCTACATTTTTCCTTAGAATTATTAAATTATAATATTGAATGGTTTTGTTTCCAAACTTTTCAGAATATAAAATACCAAACAGAAGACTTAAAGGTTTAGAAGAAAGTTTTATAGTCACTGGACTATTTTTCTCTATGGAAAAGGAGAAAATAGGAAGAAAAAAAATTCAAAGAAGGGAAGAAAAAAGCTATTATAAAATGCAACAAAATCTTCATGAGAACATCTAGTTTGCCCCTCCTCACGTTACAAATATAGAAATGAAAATAAGGCTTTCCTAAAATCAGTTGGAAGGAACAGTACTAGCAACTGAGTGAGTGAGAATTTTTTTGCTATAGGGAGAAGAACAATACGCTAATATCAGATGGAGCCCCCAAATTGAGTTGATCCAGTAAGTTACTCATTATAGCCACAGTTACTGAAAGTCTGCCACATCCATAGTGACATGTTGAGGAATATTTATAATAATAAAAAATTTAGAAACTGAGTCCAGGGAGGTATCTCAAATGGTAGAACACACTAAGCATGTGCAAGCAAGACTCAAAATTGATTTCTGGCATGCAACATGCCCCCCTCTACCCCGCAGCACTGCTGATTGCCCCTACGTATCATTGGGTCTGAACATTATTGACCTGAGCTCTATAGAGATGACCCTTAGTTTTAAAAATGGGAACAGTCTAAAGGAAATATTAAAATTATGTAATTATTTAATTAAAATGTATATTATATTTAATATAATGGCCTCTATATAATATTCAAGCAATGGAATAGTAGGAAACGATAACAGATAATAGTTGTAGAGTTAAGTTTGTACCAATCTCAAATACTTTCTAGATTTCAATACTATTAATCTTCTATTATAATTGAGAATTTATAAGGTTAGTACCATTATGTTTTCTGTTTAATTGATGAGGAAATGGTGGCACAGAGATTTTTTTTTTTAATCTTTTGGTCTTTGGTTTTTGGATCACACCTGGCTGTGCTCAGGGTTTACTCCTGGCAGTGCTTGGATCATATTGGCTGCCAGGGATTTAACTTATATTGGTTGTAAGCAAGGCAAGTACCTTGCACCTTGTAATATCTCTTTTGCTCCAAGAGTTTAAATCATTTGCTTAAGACCCACAGAAAAGAAGGGACCATAACAAGGAACTGAACCCAAAGAGTATGGTTAAGGAGGCCTGCTCTTAAGCCTTTGTTTCTGCTATCTCATAAGAATACATAGTGTCACCTATACAAAAATGAGCAGTATACACCACAATACTGAAAGATGTTACAGATCCTTATCTATGAGATAATGACATCATGAAAATGTTAGCAGAACTCAGAGTAGTGGTTCCTTCCAGCAGGGATGGAGAGACTGAGATGGAAGTAGGGTGAGAAATTTATGAAACTTCAACTCTTTGTGCTCTTATACACTTTAATAAAAGCCTCAAAGAATTAAATCTGAACATTAATTAATATCTGAAATGCCAATAAATTTATACACGTGTTTACTCTATGATTTTGATATATTAAAACTGTTTCAATGGAAGGAAAAAGAGGAATCAAGGCTCAACCTATACAACTTGTTTAGTGACAAAGCCTGAACTTCCAACCTCTGGTTCAGTGTTATGTCCTTAAGGGGCTGTATCTCATTGCTTTCTACAAAAGTGCTTTATAGAGTTTGGTGATAACATTCCTACTATCTGTGTTTTTAAACTAGTCAGAATGCACATTAGGTAAAAATCAAGAATTTTACTTTCTAGGATTACTTTCTAGGATTACATTTCATATCTGGCTTTTAGTTTCTCAACAAATAGGTGAACGAATTCATTTTTCATTGATTCATTCCTCTGAGATTCTGAAAATAGCAATTTACCACAAAATTACTCACCACCCTGACAATGTTAACCTTTAAAAAGAGTTGATATTAGATTTCTTGTCAGATTACTAATTTCTCCTCTTTTCCAGTGAGGCTAATTTTGTTTTAATCTAGATTAAGCTTTCATCAGTTGGCTTTGGTCCAAAGAGCTACTTGAGTTTCTTGTACAGGGAGTAAGGAACCTTCTCTCTGCATTTGTCACAAAGATTCATGATGCTAGGGACCATGAGTTATAAAGTGTCACCAAAGTCCATAGTGTTACATGATGTCCTTCAATGATCTAATGGTTTACTTTAGCAAAAAGAGTGAAAAATGAACAGTTACTGAGTTCATTTGCCTTCCATTATCAGGGGTCCTAGGAGAAGGATAAAAATTTCCCTACTCATTTTAAAATGTAATAAACCAATCTCTTTGGTTCTTTAGTTTGCAAAAAAAAAAATACTGATAATAGACAGATGGACATTACAGGTATTTTTACTGGCCCTTTCACATGTAACTTCAAAAAACCTCTGAGATGCCCAAGATTACTAAATTACTAAAGGAGAAATTACAAGTTACAAAATTCAATTACTAAAGGAGAAAATTATAGTAAAGTGAACTTGCTTTGATTAATTATATTTTTTATTTATCAAAGAACAGAACATATGAAATTCATTGAGATGCAAAATTCTTTGATGATCTGACTGATGAAAATAATGCCCATATCTTTTCTTTTATATAATATTTTATTTTATTTTATTTTTGTTTTTTTTTGGGGGGGGGTCACACCCAGCAGTGCTCAGGGGTTACTCCTGGCTCCATGCTCAGAAATTGCTCCTG